>BGZK01000785.1:0-282437 GCA_005406025.1 Eumeta japonica
GTTAATGATGTTGCTGCAATTATTGTTGGCGATCCAACCAAATCACGAGACATTGTCGTTCAGTGAAGAAGCAATATCATGCATCGTAACGAGACACATCGTTTTGTACGATGCGTTACAATATCCAATCATTTATTGGCAGGATAAGACGGATACGACATCACGTTGAAGATGTCGATCCAATTACAGGTACAATATTCACACACCACTATTTCAATTATTACTATTATTGGTTTCCATTAACACCATTTAATTTTGTATTTTCAGGAGTATCAACGAATAAAAATCTAAGCGCAATGAATTACTCATGCGTATCGTATGATGATTCGTACACATGAGGAGAATGTCATTCTGAAGTGCCGTCGGCTATTCCAGCAATTCGCTGTCGACATGTATGTCAAAGTCGAGACCGAACGTTTAGCGTTCATCCGATTCAATCAGGCAAAGCTACGATCTGAGGACTATATACACTTGCGTGATGCTATTCATTCAGATGGTGATGTTCAGAATATTGGACGACTGACGATTCTCCCATCAACTTATATCGGAAGCCCACGCCACATGCACGAATACGCTCAAGACGCTATGACGTACGTGCGAAATTATGGAACTCCGGATTTATTTATTACGGTCACATGCAATCCAAAGTGGACGGAAATTGAACGCGAGTTGGAACCGGGTCAAAACCGCAAGATCGCCATGACATAATCGCCAGAGTATTTCAGCAAAACCTGTTGCGATGATGGATGCTTACTAAGTATCGAGTTTTGGTGACACACGTTGTTATATGTACTCGGTGGAATGGCAGAAGCGTGGACTACCGCATGCTCATATCCTAATTTGGTTGCTGAACAAATTACATTCAAATGAAGTGGATGACATCATATCAGCTGAAATTCCTGATCCAGTCACTGATCCCCGTCTACACGACATTGTGACGACACAGATGGTGCATGGACCGTGCGTGCATTAAATCCATTATCGCCTTGCATGGCTGATGGAAAGTGCAAAAACGATATCCGCGACCGTTAGTTGCTGAAACAGTCACAGGGAACGATGGATATCCAGTTTATCGTCGGCGTTCAAAGGAAGATAACGGTCGAACTATCAAAGTTAAAGTTCAAAATCAAGAGATTGAGATCGGAAATGAATTCATTGTACCATATTGCCCGCTGCTATCACGAATTTTCGAAACACATGCAAACGTTGAGAGTTGTCATTCGGCCAAATCAATCAAATATTTGTGCAAGTACGTCACAAAAGGCAGCGACATGGCTGTGTTTGTATTGCGTCGGAAAATGCGAATGACGAAATCAGCAACTTCCAAATGGGCAGATACGTCAGTACTAATGAAGCACTGTGGCGATTATTGTCATTTCAAATTCATGAAAGATATCCCACAGTTGTACATTTAGCAGTGCATTTGGAAAATGGCCAAAGAGTTTACTTCACTGAGGCTAATGCGGCACAACGAGCTGAGAGACCACCATCGACAACATTGACTAGCTTCTTTGCAATGTGTGAAGCAGATCCATTCGCAGCGACGCTGATGTACGTTGAAATGCCCAAGTATTACACTTGGAATCAATCAACAAAGAAATTCCAACGTCGCAAACAAGGAACCCCAGTTCCAGACTGGCCACAGGTGTTTTCAACTGATGCACTAGGTCGTATGTACACTGTTCATCCTAGAAACGATGAATGTTTTATTTGCGACTGCTGTTAGTAAATGTACGTGGACCAAAATCATTTGCGCATTTGAAAACTGTGAATGGCCACCAATGCCAAACATATCGAGAAGCATGTCAACTATTGGGTTTGCTGGAGAACGATTCTCATTGGGATTTAACACTTGCAGATTCAGTTGTTTCATCAAATGCGTACCAAATACGAACGCTGTTCGCAATTATCATCACCACATGTTTTCCTTCACAACCAATTCAGTTATGGAACAAATACAAAGACGCCATATGTGAAGATATCTTGCATCGCTTGCGCATTCAAACGAATAATCCTGACATCCAAATAACCGATGAAATCTACAATGAAGGATTGATTCTGATTGAGGATCAATGCTGACTATTGCAAACAAGCTACTGATTGAAGTAGGAATGATTGCGCCAAATCGATCGATGCACGATTCATTCAACCAAGAATTAAATCGAGAGCTGCAATACAATGTTGATACATTGCAGGAATTCGTTAGAAATAATGTTCCGTTGCTGAATGAACAGCAAACAAGTATACGAAACATTAATGCAAGCGGTGGACAATAATACTGGTGGTCTATTCTTCCTGGATGCACTGGAGGAACAGGGAAAACATTTGTCATTTCATTGATTTTGGCCACTATTCGATCAAGATGTGACATATTGGCGTTAGCATCATCTGGAATTGCGGCGACTCTTCTAGATGGCGGTCGTACTGCACATTCTGCGCTTAAGTTGCCACCAATTTAACACAATTGATACTCCAACATGCAATATTTCCCGATCCAGTGCAATGGGAAAATTGTTGATGCAATGCAAGCTCATTGTTTGGGATGAGTGCACAATGGCACATAAGAAATCACTTGAAGCACTTAACTTCACACTGAAGGATCTTCGGCGAAATAACAACATCTTTGGCGGCTTGATGATATTGTTGGCAGGCGATTTCAGGCAGACGTTGCCAGTAGTTCCCCGTGGAACGCCTGCAGATGAATTGAATGCTTGCCTGAAGGCATCACCTTTATGGAATAACGTAAAAATTATCGCTAACCACTAATATGAGAGTTCAACTTCAAAATGATCAAAGTGCTGCACAATTTTCCAAACAATTATTAGATGTTGGAAATGGAAAAGTCCCAGTTGATGCGACATCTGGATTAATTACTCTACCAACGACTTTGCCGATTTGTAGACACTCAATTAGTTCTTATTGAAAATGTTTTCCCAAACATTAGTGAGAATTATAAGAATTATGCTTTGTTAAGTCAACGAGCAATTCTTGCCGCAAAGAATAATGATGTCCACGCACTGAATTTCACCATTCAATCAAAAATTGCTGGCGATTTGGTGACATACAAATCCGTTGATTCAATAACAAATCCCGATGATGTAGTAAATTATCCAACGGAGTTTTGAACTCTCTGGAGATACCAGGATTTCCACCACATAACTTGCAACTCAAAGTTGGTACAGTTATTATGATACTGCGTAATTTGAATCCACCGCGACTTTGCAACGGTACTCGACTTTCGGTAAAGAGACTTATGCCGAATTTGATTGAGGCAACCATTATTAACGGAAAGTACGCAGGTGAAAATGTATGTATTCCTCGAATACCAATGATTCCGACTGATCTTCCGTTTGACTTCAAACGATTGCATTCCCAGTTCGCCTTGCGTTCGCAATGACAATTAATAAGTCGCAAGGCCAATCGCTTAGTGTTTGCGGGATAAATTTAGAAAATCATTGTTTTCACATGGGCAGTTATACGTTGCGTGTTCACGAGTTGGGAAACCATCCGCTTTGTTTGTGTTAACGTCAGACCAAAAACAAAAATGTGGTTTACCAAAGAGCACTACAATGAAACGGATAATTTGCGGACACGTATAACGCTTCGATTCAGTATTTACTTTGGATTTGTAGCGACATCAAAGAGTAACTTTCATTTACTTAGGGAAGTTCAACTAAATAACACTTCATTTTAGTAATCGAAATGAATTTATTACTGTGTGAAATGAAATAAATATTTTCCTTTTCAAATATATAACAAAAAAATTTTTTTTCTTTATCTTTTAATCACCAAACGAAATGTTACATAAAACGAATCTGGTGGCGAAACGGAGTTCGCCGGGTCTGCTAGTATTAAATATAACATTACATTAAACATATAAGTATTACACCTATACATTAAACATACTAGTATAAGCTCAAATAGAGAAGGTTAATAAAATCTTTTATTTCATCAATAAGACGAAAAAAGGATTTGCAGCACGACAACTTAGAAATATGAAACTAACTTTAACTTGAAACTAACGTTCTACCTTCAGAATCAAAACGTGATGATGAAGCACAGGCAAGGTGCAGAGAAATAAGAAGGTTTCTGAAATATCTGTCCATGTGTCGGCGTGTGTGCGACGCAATATCCATTTACGTTCCCTCGGTGCTATTAAGCCGGGAACACATCCCGAGACTTCAACTCAGACCAAACTTATGTAGGTCCGAAGACACCTAGGTGCCGTTGGCAGAATATCAGTTCAATTTCAATGTTCCATCTCTTGATTTGGCGCGGTCAATTAGAGTGTGCAGTACACGGCTGCGTATAAACTATTTGCTGTTCCGACTCCATTGCGCTTACAGAAGCGGGATGTCGTGGAAATGCATTTGAATACAAGCACTCGAATATGCCTTATTGGTGTATGTTTTATTTTTTTCTATAATGCTGTAGTTATCATTCTTTGTCTTATTAATTCGATATGGAAGTTGAAAGGTTGAGCCATAGGTCTATATTGGGAATACTGACCGACTTCTCTTTTATTTGCGCAAAAAATTTATCTTCGGAAAATAAAAATATTATTCATTTTAATATGAATAATTCTACATTTATTATGTTTATATTCAATGCGTAACCACTTTCAATTTAAACAACCTATGTACTCTTAATTTGAAATTTATTTACATGCTTTTAATTTAATCGAATCGTTTAAACATCGTCTTTCGTAAACTAGGAGCATCATAAGAAACACCTACTTTAAATACGTGCCTTTCGCTATTCGAAAAAGGCAGTCGTTCAATGAAAAACTTGAGCGTCACGTTGCGAACGTCGGTCAAAGTTTTAACAAAGGGGATACACTTCGTACGTCGCAGATCTTACGTTCGGAAATAGAAGAGAAAAAGAATCAATAGAGGTAGCAGGGAAAGTACTAGCAGAGAACTGCAATAAGACAAAGGCGAAGGTCTTATATCTCTAGCCGACTACAAAAAAAAAGAGAAAAGAAAAATCCTTCAGCTCGCTAGAGCGTGACTCAAACAACCACAAAGAGTTAGACCATATATATAATTATCAAGTTAATGATTTTTTTGTTAGTCATTACTACTTATTAATTATACGCAAAAAAAACAAACAAACGTCAATCATGGTCAGTATAAGTCGGAGCCTTATATATTAAACTCAGTAATAAATACATATGTAGAGCCAATTGTATACGTTCTGAGTGTATAACGGCAAATCCGAAGAACTACCCATAATATTTTATTTCAGATTAAGAAGCTCGAAACTTAAGCCCTACGTTCTGACTCGATACAGGTCAGAGGCTGCTTACGATCGTTGTCACCAGAGCGGTGACAACGTCGAAGGCCAATACGTGCTCTCCGAGGCACACGAGAGTGGTTTGGTTCAACGTAAGTTAAAAATTCGTTAATGTCAATTCCTCCGTAATTAGGATCAAATCAGATATATACCGGTTCGAAGATAACGCCCTTAGCCACCACTATTCAGTACTGGTATAATGCATCTTAATATGATTAACAGTTCATACTGGTGGGTATTAAGAAAAGGACAAATTTTGAATATCCAAAACCGATGATCATGAACGAAAAGGACCCTTGTTAAGGATCGTACCTGGAAGATGTAGCCTCTGCCTATCCCTTCAAGAAATAGGTGTGAACTTACTTTCTATGAACATGTATGCACGTATTTAGAAACACACTCATCTAAATAATTAAATTCAATTTCAGTTAAATATTTTATTAGGGTTATGAGTAACGGGATTTTGCAGTACTTCATGGAATTGGCTCTTACTTCGGTTGTTTGCGTAAATGAACAAAGTAATTTTAAAATTATTGTTTAATTAATAATGTAATCGGCATATTATAATATATAAATGGTGAATGTTTTATTTATTAATCAAGTGTCGTGTAAACAAGTCGTGTTATTACTTCACCCATAAATACAAGAGGGGTCGCTAACGATTGTAGAAAAATATCAGTGTATTTTGCATATATACACTTTAAAAAGTATTACAAGAATCAATATAACAAAATTTGTGTTTTAATAGTATTTATGATAATATAAAACTTAACAAAATGAAAATAATTTCAAAATTAACCCTTCTACTTTTACGTACTCCTAAATCATCAATTAGGTATGCTTTAGAAAGCATTTACGACCGATTTTTTATTAAATTCGTTCGTCTTTGAAAGTGCATAATCTTATTAATGAAGAATAACAACCTTGTCCTAATTACACGCTTTGTGAACCTGGAAAAAGGGAGTTTTGCAACATAATTCATTTATTACACGGAACAGTGACCACTTTAATATAATATCCAACCTACCATATCATGGAACAAGGTGCAGTGCCGGAAAAAAGTAGACTGGTAATATTTTTTACGAACTACCACTGTCGGAGTTCGAGTATTGAAGTGGGAGGGTAAAAATAAACGACATAATAAATAAAAGCTAACATGGTTAATTATATTGTCGCACGAAAGTGCACTACGGAACCGCTAAAACATAAAATTAATTCTTATCACCCATTGCCTGTAGGCGCATTATTGAACGGGAAAACTGTATCTCAACACTCAATCTTTCGTATAAATACTCCGAAACACAAAATCAGAATGTACATAATTGTACAATTATATTAATATATCCTCAATTATATGAACTGTCTTAAAAAATCTCTTAGTAGTCCAAGAAAATGGGCATTTAAATCGAAATTTGAGATAAAAACTTGGGTTTTTGATATAAGTTACTTCGAAAGATACAAAAACGAACTGTGTAAGTTTTTTAAAAAATCATCTCTGAGAAGCGAAGAAAAAAAAAACGTTTTTTTTCTTAAATTCTGGGAACATGGCAACGATTGAAATAAAAACTGGAAATAAAGTTTGTAGAGAACCAAATTTTACAAAAAAAAGACAGTAACAGCTTTAAAAAATCATAAGTTGCTGAAAAATTAATATATTTAATATATATAATATTTATTCAGAAAATAATTGTTTTATTAAACGAACTTGTTAGGAATTCTTTCGTGTTTTTATTGTATTGTTTGTGTTAATTAAATAGTCCGAATAGTCGTGTTTATTGTCATACTTCTTGTTTTGCTTATATTATAACGTATTTTAATTATAAATACGACATTATTGTGTCGCGCCTATGCGTTTTGTTTCATTTAAATTTTTAAAAATACGGTTTGATTGAAAAGTCAGAAAATTGATTTGTCCATATTTTAATAACGTTTCTTTGGGAAATCACAATTTTCCACAATAAATGTGAAATATTTAAAATAAAAAGTATTCTGGTTGTTTTGAATTGATTGACATTGAAATGGAAATAAGGCATGAACCCTAAAGAGTTTTTAAAAACCAATCTTCAGAAGGTTTGCTTGTTTTATTTTTTTAATAAATTACATTTTTTTTCGTTTTACAGGTGCATCAATTAATGCATTTTATGTTCTTTTGAAAAATATATCTTTATCAGAAATGATAACCTACTTTATTCAAATTCCTAAATAAAATGTAGTACCTACGATGTACGTTAAACAAAACCTTAAATTTCAATTAGCCCTCTACCTGAGTCCAGGAATTTTGTTTTATTGGAGCCCTTCCGCCCGCGGTGCGGTCTACCTCACTCCGTTCTGGACTGCGAAGGGTCTCAGAAGAATCCCATTAGGCGGGTACAATGTCTTCGCCCATCTGCTTGTCCGTCTGTCAGGGGCTTAATTGTACCTAGGCGACTAGATTTAGGGATGCGTAGGAATGCTTACCTTCATCGTTTATAAATGAATTTAACAAGGACCTAACGGAAAATGATAAGTTAGGATTAGTTGCTTTTAAGTTACATCATATGAAAGGACATTTCTTTAACTTGCTTAAGCCTTTGAATTACTTTCACTTTGTAGTTAACAATGTTTAAGACAACCGGAATAGTTATTTTATGCCTTTTAATACATCCATCGACATATCAAGTCCATTTTTATGAATATCCTGAAAAAGTCAACGACCCGAGAAATTAAATATGCAAAAGTGAATTTGTTCGTTTGTTTACTTGTGTGTCACGCTTCCACGTCTTAAGTACTCGACCGACACAATCATGAACTTTTGCATAAACATTGTCAAGTGTACGTAAAATGATATTATAATAGGGTATATTTAATTCAGAAAAATATTTCTTATTTTTTTTTTAATTTTTCTATCTGACTAATATCATAAATGCGCAAAGCGAGCTTATATCTTTGTGTATTACAGTTTCGTCTTAACTATTTAATTCATTATGAAAGTTTGCAGGTCCAGAAATATATTCTTTCCTTTTATTGTTTTATTTTGTTCATTGATATATTTAACTACACCCTAGTAATATAGTGTATATTTTATTATTCATCGGAATTCAAAACGGAACGAAGTGCAGAATCAGCCACCGGAACAGAGACCAAGGTTCATAACGAGACCGAAGTCAAAACCAATGCATGAACGGAATTAAAATCAAGAGTATGATGAAGAAAGAGTATTGGAACTAGAATTAAAAGTGAAAAAATCACTTAATGTAAAAGATGAATGAACACATTTTATGTCCGTACGAGCGAAGCCGCATACTGAAAGTCTGTATTATTATAATGCTAAATTAAATATTGCAATGTTTGAGCAGTTTAATGACGTTTCATATTTTGGTAACGGCTATTAATAAAACTCAGTTTCTTACAATTTGTGGATCCATTTGCAGATCCTTTTAAAAATGTATTTATATGTATATTTCATAATGTATTCAATTTTTGTTTTGTTCAGAATATCCTCACGAGTTCACACTAAAACGTATTTTCAGTTTCGCAATTCGCAATTCCAATTTCGCAATGGCTGCTGTTTGAATAAAAGACTCTATGAATAGAGATACGCCTTTTATTTAGAAAGCTTTTAAAGCAGATTTCAACAGAAATAAATCTCTCTTGTGTTCAACTTTTCGAATATCATAATACGATTTCGTCGTGTTCGCTTCTGAAAATACTCAAATAGATCATGAATATGCATATATAAGAGCAATATATAAATCTTTCCAGACGGTTTTTTAGTTCCCTGTGTACTTAGCACAATCGGCATCAGATCATATTTTCTGGTGACAGGCCACGCTTCGTAGCGGTTCCTTGTGCATTTTGTTACGATACCATCTTGTGCATTTAATTGCACAAATGGATGCCCAAAAATTGATGGAGTCACTTTGTATAAGTAAGAGTCTGTTGAATTCAGAATGCTTATCGTGTAATTTTCGTATTCAAAAACTATTACTCATGCTAACAAAACTGGTGTAGTGTGGTTCAGAAAACTAACTAGCTCACAGCTTGGCGCTATCTTTTGAGGAACATTAAAGCCGCTATGCTAGGGTGAAATGATACTGATGTCGGTATATTTTTACCATAATAGTAGTTATATAATAAATTTGAAGTAAGTTATAGTTTACGAATTTCCTAGAATAAAGTAAGTACGACGTGTATTAAAATTACAAGTGGTACGATATTTTTGAAGTTTATTTTATTGGTATTATTTTAAGTAAAATATAATTATAATATGATAAATTCACGCTTATTTCCCAGAAGGGTAGACAGAGACAATATATTTCCACATGATACGATCTTTGCATATCTCCCTTGCTTCATTGACATCCAATCAATCTATTTGTGCAAGCTTGTCGGTTTTGGATGCTTAAAATTTAGCCCGTTTTTAATATGCCACCAATATAGCTTGCATAGGATTTTCTAGAGCAACCCTTGTCGACCTTTTTACAACACACATTTGCTCTATAGATTTGTTTTATTAGTCTACTTTAATTCATCCTTTCCTAATGACCAAACCACTGCAACGTACATGTGCGATTTACGCTGTTGGTCCAAAATGGGATCCATATTTATAAGACATCGAAAAAGCTTTTTAATAAAAACGATCTTTTATGGAACAGCAAACATAGGATTGGCAAAGAAATTGTACGTTTGACAAACAGATACAAATTTTTTTCTTTTATTTTGTTCAAGAAATATACATTTCGATGTTGTTCGCATGTGTTATCGATGTTATTTCTATGCTGTTATGTAGTTATCCGATTTTCCTTTTCATAATGACGCCGTTTGTCTTGAATGATCGTAGAATATTTTTCATTCTCAAGTAAATTTTACTTGTAAAGGCGACATTCATAATTCAAATCTTGATGCAAATATTTCATATTTCCAACTGAAAATTGCCAATTTGGTTTATTGGATTTGTAATCTTGTTTTCTTCTATTTGCCCTCATGAAGCCTCGGTGTACACAGACACGAAACTTCAAGATTAAAGTTGGTTATACGAAGTTATCCAGATGGATAGTTGCCTAAAGCCTAGAACTGGGTATGGCAACTTCTACTAGAACAATACTAGTTACGCAACTCGGCCCAAGACAAGATTGTAATATTTATTTTAATTTACGATATACAGACCATAGACACACTAAGTGTTTCAAGTGAAAAGTTTTGCATGGTCTGAATTATATATTATATATTCTATTTTATTTGCTATTCGATTGATATTGTAGTCATATCGATATTATAGCGATATTACAATTATTATATGTAATAAATTGTCACAAGTACTATACAATATTATGTATGGTTTTTGTTTAATAATTTAATTACCCTTTTCTTTTTATATAGCTTTACTCGTATGATATGAATTCTGCCAGAAATTATCAATAACCTACAAAGTACGAGAGGAACAACCACATCGAAAGTTTTATACCACCACGCAATAAATTTGTGTTATGTATTTACAATAAATAAGTTATTTTTTGCATTCTATTCGAGATCTCGCACTCAAATCCAACTTGCTGTTCGTTAGTTTTTAGTTATTTTATTTTAAAGTATGGAGTACTAACGTACAAAAATTGACGCTTGAATGTATAATTATTTTCAAAACAAATACAAAACAAAAAAAAATTGTAAGAACATATTTCTACTATGTAAATCCTTCTTAAATATTTATTTTTAGTATATGTTGGAACATAGAAACACATTTTCTTGTATAACACATACCGGTGCTGAGCGTGGATTTTCTCGAAGAAGAAAAATATATACTAGGACTTAACTCTTCTAAAACGTTGAATCGATCTGTGTTAAAAATTTCACGTTTTGCGAGACTATATAACTTTAAAGTCAAAATGAAAAAGTGACAGCGGACGTTTTTGATATGACCTTGAAGCAGATGAGAATTAAACATCACGGCAGCGCTTGAGCGTTAAAAGACCGAGACATAGTGACGGTTGTTGTCATCGATGCAAAGACAACAACCGTGTCCTACGGCTTAAAGTTCTTTCCGAGCTACGAAACGAGCGGTTTGATTTCATCCATGTCTTTTCACCCAAAACTCATCGGTCTATCCGGCTTAAAAGGCAACGCCGTTAACCACTGAGCCAATACTACTCAATTAATAAATAGTATCACATTATTCGAAAATATTCTAAAAGACAATCTTCTCGTATTCTCGTACATTCCTCTCCGGGGAAAAGACAAATTCTTAACTTGACAACATTGTATCGAAATCAATTGGGCAAAGTCGTCATATTTGAGCTGCGTCTACGAAATCAACAGGCATTTATTAACGAAGTTTGAAATTAACTTCGCTTAGAGCAAGATCTTTGCGATCTTGTTTACCGTCGTATATTAAGATTTACGAGTATTGAAATTATTTCTCTATATCAATATTTAAGCTTTAAAGATTTAGCGTCAGCATATATATTTCCGATTTGATCACTAACATGATCACTTGTTTTAAGATTGTGACTGTAATTGTGTGTGATTTTTTTTTGTTGTCCCTGTATCTGTTGTCGTTTCAAAAATATACATGAGACGAATGCGCCTTGAGCGCGCTCACGATAGGGTTTTTATAGCCGAAATTACATTATCTTTTAATTTCTTGTTATACCTAAGAAGATATGAAAGCATTGATTTTTAGAAATAAATAGCATTCAAAGTTCATAGAATTCGGAAACAGAACCAAATCGGGATCAAGACTGCTAACGAATTCAGTATTAAAATAGAAAACAGACCAAAGATATGGAACAACAGTAAAACTGAGAACGCTGTCTTCTTTATTAAAAGTAGCATGAGCAGAGACATTGGTCATTATAAAAAATGAAGGAATATATCAAATGCCCGTGTAGGCAAAGCCAGGGGCAATTTTAAATAACCAAATCAAAAAAAAAAAATCAATTATTGTCGTAATACAACTTGCCCTCAGCGAAATGAGCAGGTAACGACTCGTAATATGCAAATATGAACATGCAACGAACAAAATTGTATAATCGGGTCATTCAAAGATTGCTCATCTCGATTTACGTTCTTAAGGATTACTTTTCGAATTATCATTTAACTGAGTTTAAATACTACTTTTTGTGATTATAAGCAATTTATAATTCTGATAGGAAGTTTCGTTTTCGATTTTACCACATTGTAGGTTCATTTTCCCAGAATAATTAAATACATGTAATATATTCACATATTGCACGCCTCACAAGCGGAGCGTTGAGGTGGTGCTCTACTCTCGACATGTCAAAAACCCAGTCTTTCGAAACTTAAATGACTTTTTTTTTACTATTATATTTTTTTTACTAATATAACACTTATAGGGTAATATGAGTGCACTAATATCAAGTTAAATAGTCTGTCTAGCACATATGGTATATTGTATAAATAATTATTTTGTTAACAATAGTAAATAATAACATGAAAATCAATCATTGTTGGACGTCCGTCAGTCTGTGTTTATGGATCCATGTATGTGGCTGAGAAATTGGTCGAAAAATGTATCTTACCGGAATACTTTTTTTTTTATTATATAAAGTTATACCCTGTGCTGATTCCTAGTTAATATTAGCGTTCTAAGTACTGTAGTTTAATTATAATTTACAAAACTAAAAACGACTGTGTATTGCACGCCTCACAAGGAGCGTTGAGGTGTGTTTGTATATCTATATTTCTATACAAATGAAGATTAGCCTCAAGCCATATGTGAAAAGTTGAGATCAGCGCATCCGCCATTATAAATATCTCACGAAATGACGCGAAATTTGAATTTAATAAATCCTTTTTCAAATTTCATTATCAAAAACTCTATTAAAAAATTTTATTTTAGAAGTTAATGACTGCGGTGAGGCGAGCACTTCTGGATTTTCCAATTTTTATTTTGAACCAAAGGCCTTTAAGCTTGATTATCACATTTCTCTCTACAATTGTCATCTAAATTTCATTTAAAATAAACTTACTCAACTTTCGTAAGACTAAACAAAATATTTATTTGCCTTAATTTTAATAACTTAAGTAGGTACCACGCTGTCTTTCTGAATTCTTTCACCTATATGCCCATGTGAGGCCGGGTCGCGTTACTAGTAACGGTACGATTGGATGTAAATAAATTAAATTCGCTTTTTTTGTTACCACATCTGTATATAAATAGCACGACAACCGATATGAAGCGTCTTCATTAAAAATGTCGAAGCTTTGAGACGGCTTCTACCATTATTATATAGATGTTTCAAGACATAAGGACATCCGAAAGTAATAATACGATTCTTCGGAATAAGAGCTCATTACTGTAAGTGCAAAGAAGTTCAAATATTTATTTATAATTTTCATTAATTTAATTTATTTACATCTTGAGAACCTACCAAGAAGGACAGTTTTATCAATTATATCTACACTGAACTTAATTGCGATCCATTATTTAGAAGTTAGAGCTTGTGTAACAGGAATCACATTATAAATAATATTCATTATCAAAAGAGGCACATATCAACGCGCCGAACTTACGGGGCCGATTATCGACAGCTGAAATTACGCTTAGATGTATGAATTACAATTTCTCACTACCTGCAAAATAACCGTCATTTATACGAGTGAATTCAGTTCAGGGTGTGGATGGTGTTCGGTTAACGGATCTTATTGATATGTCGTCTTATCTAAAAAACGGACTATTGTACAATAAAAACGTTGAAGTGTACAGTATGGACTCGTTCATGCGTCTTTTTACAAATATTCATAATCGTCTTCTTTTTTATAACAACTTTGCCAAAGTAACTATAACAAAAGTATATTATTAAAAATATACTTATAAATCATATAAAAAATAATATAGACACAACCTTAATAAATGCTCGGCCAAACTGCAAACACGGGCACAGTCAGTGGCTGCGCGACGCGACGAAGTCTTGTGATCGCGAGGTTGTGCGAATCAGATTATTGCCCGGCCGCACACCACATACGCGGTTGACCATTTGAAACCCCCCCCCCCCTTTCTCACAATATACTGCGGCACAGTAACTACGGGTCAGCTGTTATAAGGTTGTCAATACGACATTTATACGTAGATATTGTATGCTATTTTTTTCAGCAACGACTACTTCAGTGATTATGTTATCTTTAGCAAAATTCTTTTATAATCAGATGATATTTTAGATTTTGACAAAATGCATGTTAAAAGCCATTCTGCATGTGTACTCGCTATACACGATCATTCAGTTTAAATGGTCCACATTCAGACGAATGTAATGTTATGTCGGTTTTTTTTTTTGGTCTATGATAAATAAATATCATTTTCTTGAAGATGTCCTACTCGTAATGGATTGAGAACACCAATTTAAGAAAATTGAATGAAATAACTAAACTGGATTTTATATAAGGCATTAATTAATGATTTTCCTTCAAGACCTTGAATCCATGTATAGCCCAAGTGTTTAGAACTACAAAATAATTACAAAAAAGAAATGAAAATTGTTACATTAAAAAAATACTAAATTGAGCCGTCGCCTGACACCTGACATATGTGAAACATTGAAACTATTTTGTACAGAAAATATGCTTGAAAGATTAGTTACTTTTTTACGAAGATAAATATGCGTAATCAACTACAACAACAACAACACTGCATACATTATAAATATACCAGCTCAGCGCGGTGAGGGGAAGATCGTCGAAGGAACAGAGTCGCAGAGCGTCGCCGCGCTGACGGCCGGTCTGATCCGTCACGTTAGATATGTAAAATCAATAATCTCAACGCGATTTGAAACAAAATCCATAAGCACCGTTTCTGAATTTGATAGCAAAAGCCGTGTCTGATATCCGCTTTGTTCTGCGTTCAGTTCTATTGTACTATACTAAATTCCGGTAAATCTAGAAAAATCTGTCACCTCGTTTTTCCCCTCGTTCTCTTCCCTCCGCCGTTTTCCGATTATTTTATCGTCTTTCCAGACAGGTTGCGGTACACTGAGCACTGGTAATCCGCTGAATTAATTCACATCTAAAAATCACTCGCCTCGCTGGCGTTACCTTTTTGTTCTATTAAGCTGAACGTACGTACATACTTTCCATTTTCTTCGGTTAAAATAAAGTGTCGCTTGTGTGACAAATATAAGTTGGTAACGCAACAAAACCTCAATAAAAAGCACTTTTCTAAAGTGGAATTCCGTTTACAAAAAATACCATTTTCATAATGGCCTTCTTCCAAACAAGATGTAACAACAATTTCAATGGATGTTATTTATTCTGAAAGTTTAGGTTTTTATTTTTGACTAACTTGTTTTTTGTACTAAATATTTAAATATTTCGTTGGCTTTACATATTTAAGCTTATCGATGGATATATAATACCTAAGAAAAACTTAATTATAATCTTTATAACCTTATACACAGTTGTTGAAATTATAATGAAACCCTCGTCAAAATAGATTAATATCTTTGGTTTAGATCTATACGGAAAGAAAATGAAAACGTAAAGTATAGCGAAATTTTATGAACTGGCCTAATAGAACAGGTAAAATCTTATAAACAGGCATCTAGAAGTATTACAAAGATCTATCATTGGACAGAAAAAATAGCGATATTTTTTTGTCCACCCTATAAAGCCGTAGAAAATATTGTTTCAAAACGTAAAAGTTACTGTATTAGGTTATAAATTATTGTACTTAAAAGTTTCGACAAAATTTATTTAGGACTATTAAATTGAGAGCGACACAAACAGGCAGCTCAAATAACAACTGATTATTCTTATCAAAGCTACATTAATAACTGATTATTCTCTTACGTTAAGTTCAAAATCCGTTTCCTGCTTGTGAGTTCTCGCCTTAGGCATAGAAGGCGGGTTTAGAAATTACTAACTAGCTCTGCGTTGGCAGGGGAAACGAAGAGTTAGATATGGCGATATTTTACTGAACCACACTAGTACCTATAGAAGCCCTCATCTGGATTGAGAAAACGTCAATGACCTCAGAAGACATCAAAGTGAAACGAGCGATGGATAGGCTATGGAAAATGCCGTGGACTTTCCTCACGATGATTGATAACTCGTCGTTACCAACAAGATATGGATGTTCTCAATGATGAAGATCCTCTACCACTACTAGAACTATATCCTAAAGGGATGGCGATCGCCTAAGCGAAGAGTCGCTCCGTTTAAATTGAGTATGCAAAGAATTTGCAGTGGTGATCTTAAGATTTCACCTGTTTACAAGCCCCGAAATGGTGCGGTGAAAGTTTTCGAGCTGTGTTTCTAAAGACATTCAAACGATTTCTGATCAAGAGAAGAAACTCTTTTGAGAGAGGTATATTTTAATCGGAGCAGTAAAGTAATGTAAAATGTATCTTCGGCCAAGTATATGGATGACGAAACGACCACCATAGTGGTTGCTTAGAATTCAACATAATCCAATTAGCCATCCGCAAATGTCAGATATCCACCTTATAAATAAAAATGGGGAATTTTAAAAACTCATGATGTGTATTTGGGACACCCGGTTGGAACGAAGTTCCTTTCGTTAAATGAAAATATGTCTTATGAAGTGAATAATATTGAAATTAATTAAAATGTTTGAATGTAAGTAAGTAATGATAATAATATAAGTGAATAAATAGTACGACATATCTGTAAGTTGTAAATAACATTTTTTTTTTCATTATTAAAAGTCTAAAAAAAGTACTAAGCAGCGCAATTTGTTTTATTTCTAAAGACTTTATTAAATTCGTCAATTCGCACAATTAAGTAATTATGAAATCAATAATAGATGTCACTCACTATTTGTATACTGAAAGGTTAAAATTGAACTTAAACAGCTCTCCATGACTTAAACAATTAGAAAAATAAAAGGGAGTTATAAATTAAACATGAGCACAATGGAATTAACAACCTTTGAAAGTAATGAAACGAAAAATACAATAAAAAGAATAATAGTAATAAAATATTATATAAAAATTAGAATTAATATTTTATTGTAAAATACCATATGAAGAATGCAACATCAAAAACAGCCGACATCACAGTGTTCCCAGGCGGTCTCCAATCCAAATACAGTTTGCACCCAACACTGCTTCACTTCGGTAATCGGGCGGAACCGCTGTATTCAGCGAGGTAAGGACGTTGGCAAACAAATTTATAAAAATGTTCACTAAAGCAATAGCGGTACGCATTCTCATCAAAGATATAATCAATTTATAACACCTGTACTTCTGGGATTCTATTGTGCGCTAAAGCAATCACTTAAGAGCTCTTTGGTTTTAAAAACATCATTTTAAAATATTAGAAATCCTTTTTGGTTGTTGTAATTGACATAAAATTAACAGAACAGACGTCGAAATTTTAAGCATATTTTTTCAAAGAATATTTCGTAGATAACTTAGCTAAACACAATAATTATTCATTTGGCTTATAGACGCTTGCTTGCGACGACATGCATTAACATGCAACATGCAACCCACCGCTGACCCTCTAATCTGTTCTTCCACCACGAATTCTCGTCCAACGAATTGAATATTGATTCGAGAGGATTGACAAATTTCGAAAACCTAAGCAAGTGTTAATTGTCTATCTACATCGTATACAATAAAATATTTGGCTTGTAAATAAGTCTACAAATTAATTTCGTATCTTTTCGCCGCTAAGCGGACATTTCTCTTATTATCGAATGACTGGCTGTAATATAGACGCAATATTTGCATATTATGAATAAAAAAAATCTATAAATATGTAAAAAGATGAAACTTATCTTAAGCAATATATTTTTGAAGTGAAACTTCTTTATCGGCGTATGGGAGAAATTTTATAGCAATGTAACCTTTTTTCTGTTACGCGCCATCTTTACCTGTTACGCGCCATCTTTATTTCTGGGTAACATTTTTCCGTTACGCGCCATATTTATTCAATGTTATTAATGTCATCTTGGCATAAACATAATTGTTACTAAGGCCACCTGTCACATATACTTTCTGTCAACACCCTAGATCTATTTACAGTTTGTATATATTACATTTTCCTATTACCTAAGTTGAAACCTTTTCAACCGACATACATGAACTATATCTCACATTCTTTCATTGAGTGACTCGATTTTATATGAAGCGTTCGATAATTTTCCCACAATTCTATATGGCCCTTTATAACATCGCATTAATTGAAAAGTTTTACCTATCACCCTTCTAGGTACATATACCATTATCAAGTCTCCTACATGAAACTCTGAACATTTCTATTTCTGAAACTCAGTAGTGACGTGAAAAATAATATTTAAATTAAGTGATTAGCGAAAAAAATTTTATAAAGTTATTGGCAAAAAGAATAAAAGATATTTATTCTAATTCCAGTGGATTTCTAACAGAAGTAATTAAACCTTTTTTTCTAATACATTCAACACGTGGGTGTGATTACGGTATTTATTTTTTTAACGTTATTTCAGGTTAACCGATAACAATAATAGTAATAATTCTATTATAATTAATGAAATGCTATAATCTTAGTAGCAGAAAGGTGAAATAATTGTATTATTTTTGTATCCATGTATATGATAATAAAAGCCTTTTGCATAAACTTTATCAAATTTAGCTTTATTCAACCAATTTCTGTGAAGTTGTAAATAGTAAATCATTTTTCGAAAAATGCTGTCATAAAGAAGTTTCACTTCTTACGTGTGTACACTAATACACACACTTTTTTTGTAATTTCTCCCACCCTTATATCAACAGTACAGCCTTAGGCTTGCTCAGCGCTCATTACGCTTGAATCGTATAGAAGGTTATCGTTTTCATGTCAAACAATATCATAAATCCGAAAATGAAATATCAAGGATTCATTAATCACAGAATGTTCACAGAGATGCCGAGTCACCTATTCTAAAAGTTGTACCCAAAGCTTATTCGGCTGTTATATCGTATTCGGGTCCGTAGAACATTATAGTCTTGAAAAACAAATAAATAATTCGTCTGTATGCGTTGTAAGGTTACATTGTACGGCCATACAAGACGTGAATAAACTTTGGGCAGGTGGAATATATTTGTTCATGCGATGCTGAAAGTTTTTCTCTTGATTGAAAACTCATAAAGTAAATTCCTTCTTGTTCTGCCTATCGAAAGGTTGTGATCGTTTCTTAAGGTTGCTCGGGTTTGAAAAATGGTGATGAGATTGTTTTCTTTCCGTTTGCCTTTTCGTTTGAAAAGCCTTTGGAGTGACAGATTTAGCGTGTCTTACTTGATTGACCTTGTCTTAAATTCAGCTTTTACAGATTAATTTCAAGGTCTAAGTTCATCTTAAAAGTGACATTTTGGTTAAAAATTAATTTAAAATCATGTCATGAAATAGGAGTAGTTTATATTGGACATATATTGGGTCGGAAAAACAGTTTTTTCGTGTTTTATAAGTAAAAAGTTGCAATGCTATTTGGATCTTTGGTAATGCTATTTGGATCTGGCTAGTTTTAAAACTAATAAATAGACAACATTAAAAAAAACAATGTAAAAATTAAATCGGTGTATATTTTTAGGGTTCCGAGCCAAAATGGCAAAAAAAAGCCATACAGTTTTGTTATGTCCGTCCATCTGTCCGTGTTTCACAGGCATTTTATTCAAAAACTATAAGAAACATATTAATGAAAATCGGAATATAGGTGTCTTGTATAAACTGCTACTTAGTTTGGTACTTAAATAACAAAAATAGATATTTCTGGGGGCACTTCATACATATAACAGGAGCGGAAAAAAAATTTTTCTAGCCAACATCAAGCTGTGGCACATATTTGGACAGTTCTTTTAAAACCATTTTGAGGTTTCTCAGCAATTTTTTTGACTAAGTGAATAATTTCAGAAATAATCGCTTCGAAAATAGCAGAAATTGTCGCCTCCCTCTTTATTTTTCAAACCATAAGTGCAAAAAATATTTAAAAAAAAATGAAAAGATAACCGTTAATATATACTTTCAAAGAAGGTTATTTTGAACATGATCGGATGTACCATTTTTGAGTTATTGTCGAAAAAGTGCATTCCTCAACAAGAGAGCATAAGTGCCATAAAGATACGTTCTTTTACTGGTGCTTTTTAGTTAACGCTGTTTTAAAAGTAATAGTTGACATACCTAGTTGTTTCTCAAGCTATAGTTGACTATGTGCGGAAAACATGGAAATGAGTTTAACAATGTAGTTTTTTCTTTTGTAGCTTTCATTGTTTTGTAACAGCTTCGAAACCCTACATTCAGCATGGACTGACATGCTATTGGCTGGTTTTTTATTGTTCTTCTGTCCCCAAAAATGTGTATATCTAACGTAGAAATTCGATATATTTTAAAATTGTATTACAAAAACAGGAAAAATGTAACAAAAGCCGCGAAAAAATTTATGACGTTTGTGGATCTAATGCAATGTTGATGAGAGTAACATTAAACTGATTTGAGTGTTTTCGGATCAATGCTTTTGATGTCAAATACAAACGTCGCTCTGGTGGACCTGTTACGGATAAAGTCGATGACATTTTGGAAAGAGTAGAACAAGATCGGCATACTAGTTCTTAGGATATAGTTGAAGAGCTACGGCAATTGACCACAAATACTAGGGTTGCGCACGAAATAACTGAAAGAAATCTAATGAACCGTGCACTGATTTGCGATTCTCTATTGAAACGTAAGGAAACCAAACCGTCTTTAATAAGATTGATCACTGGTGATAAAATCCTTTACTTACAACAAAAACGTGGAACAAAGATCAAAGTCAAAAGGCCAGCAACCTCCACAGACTATAGTGAAATCCAGATTAACTCGCAATAAGTTGATGCAATGTGTACCTATAGTGGGGTTGGAAGAGCATTTTTCATTACGAGCTTTTAACTCCGGGCAAAACCATCAACTCGGATCTCTACTGCTAACAGCTGATGAGACTCAAGCAAGAAGTAGAGACTCAAGCAAGAAGTAGAGAAAAAACGTCCGGAAAGGGTGTGGTTTTTCACCATGAATACGTCTGACCATACATATCTTTAGCCACTCGACAAATATTTAGAGAGTTTGTTTGGCGGTTATTAATGCATCTACCATATAGTCCTAAACTTGCAACCTCAGATTAACACCTGTTTCGGTTTCTTCAGAATTCTTTAGGTAGTGTTAAGTTAACGTCAAAAGAGAACTGTCAAAATAAACAAAGAGGGTTGTCACAGTTTTTTTGTCAAAAGTCCCAAAATTTTTATATCAATGAGATTGTGTCTACCTACAAAATATATATATATATACTATTTATATATACTATTTATTTTTTACATCAAGACGCCGAATAAAATTATTGATATATGTTTTTCAGCTTTAATTGAAAAATTTAGGAAGTAATCGTATTCCAAAAATTGTAAACTTTGTCCCACTACTAGGTCTACGTACTCGTAGGGCAGACGGCGTAAATCGTCTATTTATCCATTTGCATCCATCTTTAAAGAATGTAACATTTGAACCGTAATAGACAGCCGCTTGAAGTTTTCACAAAATTTTTGTTATATGTAATAACACAAATTACAATCAACACAAAACATGTTATTATATAATACAAATTACACAAAAAATATGGGAGCTCTCTTAATTCTTAAACGAGTTCGTCCTGTTCTAGAAAAAGCCTAAGATAGTGTTTCTAACGCCGTTTATAACATCGGGACTAAATTCTGCCTCCTGCCTTTGAATGCGACTTATCTTTGCGATTCTATATTAGGTATGCTGCAAGATGAAAGATTATGAAAAGTCTAAAAATTATTACAATTTCTTGGATTCAAGGATCTTTGGGGTAACGAATCAGTATATTATAAAAGAGGAAAGCTTATCGCTCGAGAACTAGTCGGATTTTGCTCTGGTGTGGCTAAATTCTGAGGTTCCATAGTCAAACACGAAAAGTGGAATCTTAATATTTGAGTCAGATGCGTCCGTCCTTATGTCACAGCTTTATTATTGCCCCGTTTTATCATAGACTGCTGAAATTATAAAGAAAAGTGTTTTTTTTTTTTTAAATTGCAGCCCCCGTGCCATGGCGACCACGGCCCTTGTATACCATTTTCAGGTTCATACAGTCTCTCATATAGCCATCGCTTTCAGTTAAGAGGGTGGTAGGGTAGGGTTATTTTTTTTTATTTAACCCTTTTAAATACATATTGTTACAAACTTGTTACTGTATTTACGTTCAGTATCCTTATTATTTAATTATATCTATATAATATTTGTTTCCCTACCATTCCCATTTCCCTATTTACAATTTGTCACATCTCAACTTCTTTTTCCATCTTTTTGTTTATCTCGTTTTTATTTTATTTCGCAGTTCTATGTAATGTAGAGGTCCTTTCAACAATTTTTGTACAATATTTAAGGAACCTCTCCCGTATCTTGTCGTCATCTATTATTGTTGGAAATTCCCGCTTCCCGACAGTGACGCCAATTTCCATTTCCAGCGCCACACGCTCCCACAGGAACATTGGACATTCCGTGAGAACGTGCAGCACGTCCTGGATTTCGGCGGGATCACAGGCGCAGTATGGCGAGTCCTTCAGCTTGAACCTATGTAGGTACTGTGCGAACCCGCCATGTCCCGTGAGGGTTTGGGCCATTAGGGACGTCATTTCCGTTTTCCGGAGGACCCGGTACGCTTGTTCCACTCGGGGAAAGAAGCATTTGGTGATTTCACCTGTGCTTCCCTCGGCGTATCGGCGTAAAGAAAAGTGTTATATGTAAACAGGCTTATACAATTTGGTAATTAAATTACGAAAAAGCAAAATTTAAGAACAATTTTCTAACAAGGATTAGGGGTTGAAGTTTTTCGTGCATGGTATTGTATGTGGCGTCGTTGGATAAGTATTTTAAAATTCATTAGAATTTTGTAAATGACTTTTTCCCTCAGGCTTCTCAGTTTATTGACTTCCAACGTCGTTTTATTTTCCTATCCCCATAACATTGAATGTTCAATAGTAACCAAAAGAAGGCTCGAATAGATTTCATGTCAATTTGAGTATCATAGGATATAAAGTTTAGTACCAAAAGAATGACATTTTACACAACACTTCATTAATAAAATTTTATATAACTAATAGGTATAGTTACAAATATTTAAACAAGAATTTGCGTCGATATCTATTAAAATAAAATTTTCCAAATTTTAAATAATTGCATGTTGTTATTGTAGGTTTTATATCAAATTTTGCTGATGGATACGCTCCCACTTTTTTATTTTAAATTCAGGGGATTGAACCTTAAAGCACAAGGCATGTGATATAATCTGCCTTAAGTCAAAAACTTATTGGTAAATTCGTCTGCGCTTAAAAGCTCACTATGGTCATAAAATTTTAAATTTATTTTGTTCATTATGAACGGAACCCTGGACGCGGAAGAACGACTCCCAACTTGGCCAGTTCCCATTATTCGCTTCGTATGCACGACGCTCGAGCGAATGTGGCGCCACCGTCCACAATATGAATTTACGTTTGTTTTATATATTGCTTTGCATAAATCGTCGTTTCTCTCGTGTCGAGTCCTTGTATGATATTTTCCCCGGCGTGCGGCCGAATTCATTTTATTAGTAGGAGCACAAATTCGATGTTACAAATTTATTTACTGGCGTCTCACGAGGAAATCAATTTCCGTGCCGTACGTTCGCTCGGTGGAGCGGCGGCGGCTCGTCGGTTGAGAGTGTTGCCTTCGAATCGGGACGTACCGGGTTCAGCACTCAAATGACTGATAATATTTTAAATGAAATCGAATGAAACCATTCGTGGAGTCGGAGCTGAACGTTGTCATTGCCTTAATGACGATACTGGGTCAGCTGGAGCGGTCGACGTTTAAGTCCCTCGATTTGAAATAAAAAGATTGTGGGAGGGTATTTCTCACCAGGGGGCGCTTAAAATTTGATATTCCTTATTCGATCGGACTTAGAATTTTATGACAAATTTTATAAAATTTATTGAAGTGGTCTCGTGTATTCATAAAATTACTTCACAACATGAAAAAAGAATTTATCAATTTTCGGCCCATATCACTTGAAAGTTCATATCGCCGAGGTCGGGATGAAGAACATAAGTGAGATCGATTTATAACAAAAATGTTTACGGCATTACGTGTGACTTCTGTGTAAGAATATGGGTTTTTCTAGTCCATAATTTGAATCGATTGCATAATCGAGAAGAATACCGAGATGAAAAAAGATGGAAGAATTCGTTTCACGTCCACGCGGCCGGAGTCGTGGGAAAAAGCTAGTATGCTAAGAAAATTTGATCCTTTTGACACTAAAAATGCAGTATTTGTTTATGAAATGTATAAGATTTGATGACAATAAATTGAAATAATAATTTTAATCGGTTAAAAAAAATATATGTTATCAAAGTGTTTTTTCTATGTTTTTTCTTGCTAAATATTATTTTATATATCCTTTAAGTCCTATAGTACACAAAGACGTAAGTATTTTACAATGTTATTTCGATTTAATAGGTATTAATTTAAATCGTCCATATTTTAGTTACATTGCTGGTTTAATTACCTAAACTATGTGATACCACTACCTCTCTTATAAAGAGAAAAGGTTTAAATATACCAATAAAAATGTTAGTCTTGATAACTGAACTGAATTTATGTACATCGTTTTTTTTTTTCTAGAAAAAAAAATACTACCACTAATCCCGAGCGTCGAAGTACATGCGAACTTCACGCCAATACTCACCGCGTTTAAGCACCACCGACGTCCTCTAGGGCCTTGTCGTTCATAGTGCTGTTATCTTCCGACCCTTTTGTTCTAGCCCCCGCAAGCCTGAACGGTCGACAGTTCTCCACAATTTAATTATCCTTGTAGATAATAGAGAGGTGGACTCTATTTGCGAGTTTAATCGTCGGCCGCATTGAAGGTGTTGGGAGCCTTCCGCATATTATGTCGTTTGAAATTAGGACGGAAGGGCGAGGTGTGCGGACGGTGGTAGCGTGGCGGGGACGAGGAAGCTTGTTTCCATAGACTCACGTCGCTCATTAACACATATGCCATATTACGGCACAATTAGTTAGTTTTTGGTTTCCATATTTTGATATATAAAAATAGAAGTTTATCTGTCCCGAGTTAATGAACACATTGTGGTTTGCGCATTGCTCTATTGTTAATTACCTATAAAAATTGCATTTTGATTAAAAAACAGATGGATGTAGGTATTACGCAGTCGGATCTTAGACTATATGTCTTCGTGGAGATGGTTTTTATATGATCCGTTTTAGCATCCTTACATCGGCCGCGTTTTGTAACCTATTCTAAAAATTATTTCACCAATAAAAGCTGCACTATCCTCGAGTAATATAGCCAATAATTGACTTTAACTTGGCTTCTTGAATATCGGACCCATGACCGATAGCACTATCGGAATCAATAGTCGGCGCCGTAATCAAAATTGAGAACGAAACTGCGCTCGAAACAGAATTTGTGATAGGAATTAGAATCAAGAGCGTGATCGAGATTTAAATGATAATGCAAAATTGTTGAACATAAAAGATGAAAAAACATACTCTATGTCCACGCGGGCGAACCCGTGAGCGGAAGGCTAGTACTTGGATGTACACGCGTTGTAACGATAGTGGTGGATCAACTAAGGCAGGACGGTGGAAAGTGTCACTGCCTAATATTTAAACCCCGATGAAAATCACTGAGTATAAAACGATTTTCAGTTATTCAAAGAGCATTTCTGTTTTTGTAAAATTCGCGTTAAAATCTTATTTGAGATTAATTCTTGAAGTGTGGTTAAACCGTAAAGTTGACGAGCTTTTTTTTTCTGAAAATCGTTCAACAGAAGGCCTCAAGAAACACAATGTTAAAATGAATTATAAAACAAAAACTTAAAAAAAAATGATTTTTAACGTTTTTTGAATTGTATTATCCTTTTAACATTCAATAGTTCTGAAAGGAAAATGTACAATTATTTTCTACAACATGATTTACAAACTCATTTTTACCAAAGAATTAAACCTGTGTATTTAATGAAAACTATTTAGAATAACGATAACTGTATTATTTTAAGTAGTCTACGCTAATAAATTAAAGTTTTTAACTTAACGTGCCATATCGAAGCAATTAAAATTTATAAATAATGACATTGCTTTTATTTAAAAAAAAAGTGTTCGAAATTGCCCCCATTATTTTCTATGCACAGTGAACACTTTTTAATAAACTCCATTTCAGACTGCACCCTTCGTTTTCTCTATTAAGTCAGCAAGTCAGTCGGCGCATATTGGAAGTCCATCAAAAGGACGAAATCCGGATAAATAGCCGAATGCAATAAACAAAATGTGCATAAGGAAAAACAGTGAACGAATAAAACTTTGGCGCAACAATATGCAAACAAGAAGTGACGTTGTAAAACCGACAAAACCGACGATCGTAAAGATATACCACGACACCTCATCACCCAATCAAAGCACGGTGTGAACAAACCGGATGCATGTTTGTATTTATTTAAAAAAAACACACACACAACTAAATTAATAACCCCTTGGTGATATTTTTAGTAGATGTTATTTTTGTTGGTTATAATCGTTCACCATTGCTTGCTTTCAGCATCACAGGTGTGATTTTTTCTTCATGTGCAATCGTGCCTTGCTTACAAGAAAAGTATGTCTAATTTTAGTACTTTCATCATGCGCGTAAATACCGAAATTTCTCAATCAAATATGAAATTTATTTTGTGGTGTAAATTTCGGTAAACATAAATCGATTTTAAATAAGTAAAAAAAAATATGCATACAATTTTTTTCTACAGTCCTTGAAATTAGAGGAACAATACGTCTTTTAAAAATTTTAAGAATCATTATTTTTTACATTATATTTTCAGAGTTACAGTTTATGTTGACATTGCGGTACGTAAGAAGTTCTATTGAACTATTTTGAGATAAAAGCAGCTCGTAGACCTAATGGTTTGTCACACGTAAAAAATTAATATGAAATCAGAGTTTTACTCAAATTCTATAAAATTTGCAAATAATTTTAAGTCACTGAACATATACGTTGGTTAAATATAGATCCATTTATATCTCTCCACGATTCTGCTACAGTTTATCCACCTCCCCTTGTTATAAGTCTATAAATATACCTGATATTTTATCAGATACAAACTAATATAGAATAAACACCAAATAACAACGAAAATAAAAAAAAAGTAATATCAGCATTAAAACAATACAATATACATATGAAATATATACATAAGGAATATCGGTTACTTATTAAAGTGTACTAGTCACTTATTTGTATAAAAAAAAAATACCAAGAATCAAGCAAAGACAGCCAGCCTATTACTAGACACGAACTTTTCTCATATTAATGGTGCATTAAGCTACGACCATTGTGGGGTATTTCTAGAACCTGTAACACAACTACCTATCATTGATCTGAATAGTGGCAAGGCCATATTATACATAGGCTCCCGGACTTTTGCAGCGGTATCAGGTATGTTCGCTGACGCCAATATGGATGATTTTTATGTTAAAAGAAGATAAGAAAATGGACTACGTCGTCTTCGGTCGATTCATCGATCTACATATCCACAAACGTGTAAATCGACGTATCGATGTTTTAATCTTACTTATTTTCAATATCCTTTGTAATCACTTCTAGTGCTGATGCACTCCACAAGAAAACTACTAATCACTTATGCACAAACAATTATTTATTTGTTATTTAATAATATGATGGTCCGCAGACCGCGCAAGCGGGCAAGTGCTCGCGCCAGTAACGTAAATCCGTTTATAAACAGAAGGGGCACAGATAATTCAATAAGTTGCCGACATTCGCTCGCCACCCAGCTCTTATATATCTATATTACGTGCAAGAGAAATAACGTACAACAGGGGCGTGCTGTGTTCTTTAATGGGAAGCAATTGCAAGCTTTTATGGCTGCATCCGTCATTAGAGGCGGAGAGTGCACTTCGGTCACGTGCGCTCTTAGACCGAGATATTGCTTTGAAGCAGAGCTCTTAATTGTTATTATTCTGAGAGCCATTCTTATATTTATTTTCTTTAAACTATTAATAAACTATAGAGTTTTGACTAGATATATATATATATATAGGTCAGATATATACAGAAAGTTTTGTATGTATTTCAATGCAAATAAAATAACGTTTTTTTTTACTAGTGACAAGAGCAAAATACCCACGTATACCAGGAAAACAAGTTACACAATAATTTTTTTCACAAACATGTCGACGGAGATTATAGAGATAGCGTTGTTAAAAATCCCATTTTTTTTAAAAGCTATTCAGTTCTAAATTTTAAAATCCTTTAAAATTTTTGAGCTCGATCTAAGTCTTAAGATACGCTTTTATTCTTTAAAATAAATTTAATACGTTTATTTGGAAAAATATATGCCTACTTATTGCACAAGGGAACATGAAACTATTATAATGCTCAATATGTTACACAAAAGTTACACAATAATTTTTCCACAAACACGTTTGGAGATTATAGAGATAGCGTTGTTAAAAATCCCATTTTTTTTACAAGCTATTCAGTTCTAAATTTTAAAATCCTTTAAAATTTTTGATCTCGATCTAAGTCTTAAGATACGCTTTTATTCTTTAAAATAAATTTAATACGTTTATTTGGAAAAATTTATGCCTACTTATTGCACAAGGGAACATGAAACTATTATAATGCTCAAAATGTTACACAAAAGTTACACAATAATTTTTCCACAAACACATCGACGGAGATTGTAGAGATAGCGTTGTTAAAAATCCCATTTTTTTTACAAGCTATTCAGTTCTAAATTTTAAAATCCTTTAAAATTTTTGAGCTCGATCTAAGTCTTAAGATACGCTTTTATTCTTTAAAATAAATTTAATACGTTTATTTGGAAAAATATATGCCTACTTATTGCACAAGAGAACATGAAACTATTATAATGCTCAAAATGTTAAAAGGATCTTAAAGATCTTCATTAAGATTTTCTTAATGAAATCATATCATATTTAAAGACTTACAATAGCGTATATTAGAAAAATTGACGTTCCTTAACGCTTATATATGTGTACTAGCAGACCCGGCGAACTCCGTTTCGCCACCAGATTCGTTTTATGTAACATTTCGTTTGGTGATTAAAAGATAAAGAAAAAAAATTTTTTTGTTATATATTTGAAAAGGAAAATATTTATTTCATTTCACACAGTAATAAATTCATTTCGATTACTAAAATGAAGTGTTATTTAGTTGAACTTCCCTAAGTAAATGAAAGTTACTCTTTGATGTCGCTACAAATCCAAAGTAAATACTGAATCGAAGCGTTATACGTGTCCGCAAATTATCCGTTTCATTGTAGTGCTCTTTGGTAAACCACATTTTGTTTTTGGTCTGACGTTAACACAAACAAAGCGGATGGTTTCCCAACTCGTGAACACGCAACGTATAACTGCCCATGTGAAAACAATGATTTTCTAAATTTATCCCGCAAACACTAAGCGATTGGCCTTGCGACTTATTAATTGTCATTGCGAACGCAAGGCGAACTGGGAATTGCAATCGTTTGAAGTCAAACGGAAGATCAGTCGGAATCATTGGTATTCGAGGAATACATACATTTTCACCTGCGTACTTTCCGTTAATAATGGTTGCCTCAATCAAATTCGGCATAAGTCTCTTTACCGAAAGTCGAGTACCGTTGCAAAGTCGCGGTGGATTCAAATTACGCAGTATCATAATAACTGTACCAACTTTGAGTTGCAAGTTATGTGGTGGAAATCCTGGTATCTCCAGAGAGTTCAAAACTCCGTTGGATAATTTACTACATCATCGGGATTTGTTATTGAATCAACGGATTTGTATGTCACCAAATCGCCAGCAATTTTGATTGAATGGTGAAATTCAGTGCGTGGACATCATTATTCTTTGCGGCAAGAATTGCTCGTTGACTTAACCAAGCATAATTCTTATAATTCTCACTAATGTTTGGGAAAACATTTTCAATAAGAACTAATTGAGTGTCTACAAATCGGCAAAAGTCGTTGGTAAGAGTAATTAATCCAGATGTCGCATCAACTGGGACTTTTCCATTTCCAACATCTAATAATTGTTTGGAAAATTGTGCAGCACTTTGATCATTTTGAAGTTGAACTCTCATATTAGTGGTTAGCGATAATTTTTACGTTATTCCATAAAGGTGATGCCTTCAGGCAAGCATTCAATTCATCTGCAGGCGTTCCACGGGAACTACTGGCAACGTCTGCCTGAAATCGCCTGCCAACAATATCATCAAGCCGCCAAAGATGTTGTTATTTCGCCGAAGATCCTTCAGTGTGAAGTTAAGTGCTTCAAGTGATTTCTTATGTGCCATTGTGCACTCATCCCAAACAATGAGCTTGCATTGCATCAACAATTTTCCCATTGCACTGGATCGGGAAATATTGCATGTTGGAGTATCAATTGTGTTTAAATTGAGTGGCAACTTAAGCGCAGAATGTGCAGTACGACCGCCATCTAGAAGAGTCGCCGCAATTCCAGATGATGCTAACGCCAAAGCTATGTCACATCTTGATCGAATAGTGGCCAAAATCAATGAAATGACAAATGTTTTCCCTGTTCCTCCAGGTGCATCCAGGAAGAATAGACCACCAGTATTATTGTCCACCGCTTGCATTAATGTTTCGTATACTTGTTTTGCTGTTCATTCAGCAACGGAACATTATTTCTAACGAATTCCTGCAATGTATCAACATTGTATTGCAGCTCTCGATTTAATTCTTGGTTGAATGAATCGTGCATCGATCGATTTGGCGCAATCATTCCTACTTCAATCAGTAGCTTGTTTGCAATAGTCAAGCATTGATCCTCAATCAGAATCAATCCTTCATTGTAGATTTCATCGGTTATTTGGATGTCAGGATTATTCGTTTGAATGCGCAAGCGATGCAAGATATCTTCACATATGGCGTCTTTGTATTTGTTCCATAACTGAATTGGTTGTGAAGGAAAACATGTGGTGATGATAATTGCGAACAGCGTTCGTATTTGGTACGCATTTGATGAAACAACTGAATCTGCAAGTGTTAAATCCCAATGAGAATCGTTCTCCAGCAAACCCAATAGTTGACATGCTTCTCGATATGTTTGGCATTGGTGGCCATTCACAGTTTTCAAATGCGCAAATGATTTTGGTCCACGTACATTTACTAACAGCAGTCGCAAATAAAACATTCATCGTTTCTAGGATGAACAGTGTACATACGACCTAGTGCATCAGTTGAAAACACCTGTGGCCAGTCTGGAACTGGGGTTCCTTGTTTGCGACGTTGGAATTTCTTTGTTGATTGATTCCAAGTGTAATACTTGGGCATTTCAACGTACATCAGCGTCGCTGCGAATGGATCTGCTTCACACATTGCAAAGAAGCTAGTCAATGTTGTCGATGGTGGTCTCTCAGCTCGTTGTGCCGCATTAGCCTCAGTGAAGTAAACTCTTTGGCCATTTTCCAAATGCACTGCTAAATGTACAACTGTGGGATATCTTTCATGAATTTGAAATGACAATAATCGCCACAGTGCTTCATTAGTACTGACGTATCTGCCCATTTGGAAGTTGCTGATTTCGTCATTCGCATTTTCCGACGCAATACCAAACACAGCCATGTCGCTGCCTTTGTGACGTACTTGCACAAATATTTGATTGATTTGGCCGAATGACAACTCTCAACGTTTGCATGTGTTTCGAAAATTCGTGATAGCAGCGGGCAATATGGTACAATGAATTCATTTCCGATCTCAATCTCTTGATTTTGAACTTTAACTTTGATAGTTCGACCGTTATCTTCCTTTGAACGCCGACGATAAACTGGATATCCATCGTTCCCTGTGACTGTTTCAGCAACTAACGGTCGCGGATATCGTTTTGTGCACTTTCCATCAGCCATGCAAGGCGATAATGGATTTAATGCACCGCACGGTCCATGCACCATCTGTGTCGTCACAATGTCGTGTAGACGGGGATCAGTGACTGGATCAGGAATTTCAGCTGATATGATGTCATCCACTTCATTTGAATGTAATTTGTTCAGCAACCAAATTAGGATATGAGCATGCGGTAGTCCACGCTTCTGCCATTCCACCGAGTACATATAACAACGTGTGTCACCAAAACTCGATACTTAGTAAGCACATCCATCATAACCTTGAGTTTTGCTGAAATACTCTGGCGATTATGTCATGGCGATCTTGCGGTTTTGACCCGGTTCCAACTCGCGTTCAATTTCCGTCCACTTTGGATTGCATGTGACCGTAATAAATAAATCCGAGTTCCATAATTTCGCACGTACGTCATAGCGTCTTGAGCGTATTCGTGCATGTGGCGTGGGCTTCCGATATAAGTTGATGGGAGAATCGTCAGTCGTCCAATATTCTGAACATCACCATCTGAATGAATAGCATCACGCAAGTGTATATAGTCCTCAGATCGTAGCTTTGCCTGATTGAATCGGATGAACGCTAAACGTTCGGTCTCGACTTTGACATACATGTCGACAGCGAATTGCTGGAATAGCCGACGGCACTTCAGAATGACATTCTCCTCATGTGTACGAATCATCATACGATACGCATAGTAATTCATTGCGCTTAGATTTTTATTCGTTGATACTCCTGAAAATACAAAATTAAATGAATTGTTAATGGAAACCAATAATAGTAATAATTGAAATAATTAGTGTGTGAATATTGTACCTGTAATTGGATCGACCATCTTCAACGTGATGTCGTATCCGTCTTGCCCTGCCAATAAATGATTGATATTGTAACGCATCGTACAAACGATGTGTCTCGTTTACACGATGCATGATATTGCTTCTTCGCTGAACGACAATGTCTCGTGATTTAGTTGGATCGCCAACAATAATTGCAGCAACATCATTAACGGTGGGTGCATTGAATCTTCGCACATGTTCACCTGTTGGGGTACAATCCGCTCTTATGACAAATTTGTGCGTATCCGATGGCATTCGTTCCAATGCTGTTTTGAACATATTAACCACAGCATTATTAGCGTGAAAAATGCTTGCAACTGTTCAATAATTCGTCTCTTTAACTGTTGTGCTCCTGTATATTGCACCGCACATTCAGCTGATCCACCATCGACGAAATGAAATATATTTGCAGAAATTGATGCGGTTCATCTGGTGTTGGCACCATTGAACCATGCAAATGATATATTTGTCCTTGTATCTGTAATTGCAAATAATCATTAAAATTTGTTGAAGAATACGTTGTAACTTCTGATCGTGTGATGGTGTAGTGTGTGGTGTATATGCAGTTGTTATGTGTTGCAATTCATTGTGTTGGTGTGAGTGATTGGTTATGTGTGTTGTATCTTTTACCTTGCAAGTCGGCATGAAGCCGCCTTCTCGAATGATATTAGCTCCAAAGGAAGTCATGCGAAAGCAGTTATTGTATTCAAGGATGTGTTGAAGAAAATGGCTGGAATCGGGATCACTTCCATCGAACAATGTTTTCAGTGGCTGTGGTGGTGTAAGTAATGGATCCAGTTTGACTTTTCCACTTGCGCAGCACAATCCAGCCGTTTCTCTTTGAACTTTAACGCATTGCAATATCGGCATATAGTCGTCATTCGTCCAATATCTAAATTTTCATCATCACTGTAGTTCGCAGTGGGATCATATTGGAATGCCAAGCGATTGTATGATGCCAATGATCTTCGTGTGCTCACGCGATGTCTCAATCGGTCATTTTCTCTTATTATATTTTGTCTTTCTTCGCTTAAGTTCCTTGAATACACTTGTTGCTGGCTTGCATGTCTTGTGCGCGGCCGATGCTCGCACGTCGTCCTCTAGGCATTTTGGACTATGGACAGAGTGTTGAATTTAACCTCAAATGCACGATCCACATAATTTACACTCAGCTTGAATGAAATTAAATGAGCAGAGAACAATGAGTAGCTGTCAAACACTTTATCACGCACCGGCGCCATCTACTTGAAGTATTGGATATTAGTTTGTAGTACATGCTATGTATCAGAGATGGCGCTGTATGTGAAAAACGATTTCCCACTTTTCTGTTGAATTTTTCTGAATTTTCTTTGCTATAAACCTCACGGAGCCCGAGACCTTTCCAACGAATGCAAAACCGTGGAAATCGGTTCGTGCGTTCTGGAGTTATAGCGTCAGGGAGGAAAACTGGACTTATTTTTATATAGTAGATTTCCGTTTGTATTATTTTATGTATACATTATTGGATGACTTATATACGCATTATACAGAAAAATGTATTCATAATATCGCTAATAACAACACTATAAAAACACTTAGCTCGTGAAAAAATATATATTACTACTAATTACCGACCCAGATCATTAAGTTTATATAGACTAAAAAGTATGATTTTGACTGTATTTTGACAGGTCACGCCTTATCTCCATGGTAATAAGCATTAGGTACAATAGATTCAAAAACTAATTTGTTTTGACAGCCAGAGCGTTTTTAGAATTTTATTATACGAATTTGTAGTAGCATTAGAAACAATTTAAAAGGCTTTTCAACTGTTTTCGACATTGAGTTTTTTTAGAAAATTGTATTTGAAATTATACTTTATATAAAAATACAAAGCGGGCGCCATGCTGTTGGCGGGGGGTGTGGCACAAGCGGTCACCGGACTGCCTCAAGCCAGTGGCATCACGAGTTTCGTCCTCAGATCATATATCACGCTCACGATCAAGGAGAGTAGGATTTTTTGTTGTGTATGTGGTTGTGGCAATAATAAGAATCAACAAGCTCATAGATGCAGAAGTTGTTGGTGGTACTATAAAATTTGGTACTGGTGAAAATCATTATTGGATTTAAAGAAACTGTCCTAAAAAAATGTGTTTAAGTAAGTGTGATTTTTTTATCGATAACACACGCATAATTTAAAAAGCGATGGAATACATTTGAAATAACAGATAAATAGCCTAACAATAATAATATACGAATTATTAAAGTATTTGGTAAAAGTAAGTATACAAATAATGCTTTTTATTTTATTATTTATAAATGCTCGCTTATTTTGCAAAAAGGTGGGTAGAAACAAAAATTTTTTACATTATTCATATATATTTATATACATACGATATTATATATTTGGATATTTCTTATGCTTTGGCTTCATACAAATTATTCGATTTTGCAAAAAATGACATCTTTTGTCAACTCGTAATATACATTTCTTTTTATTACTCAACTTTTGTTCTCTTTTCTAGATGACCTAACTATTTCATCGTACCTTTTTCAACGCTAGTCACTAAATATTCTTTCAAAGCACACCATTGTTTGTCATCACTATCTATATATCTATCTTACAAAGATGCTACGCAGGTAACACATAGTAGATACGTAGAAATCGTATTTCTAATACCTCGATTCTACTTTCATGTTTTTTTCTATCGTTTCTAACTTTCACAGCCGCACATAAATTTAGACACCAGAATTCCATTAACCATAGTTAAGCAAGTTTGTCCTGGAATAATTTTCGATATCTACAGAGGACGTATTGTACTCCGGACACACTAATGTTTCTTGGGACCGTGCTAATATGAGTCGTAACCAGTTCGTGTCTCAAATCCATACACGTACAAGAATAGCCTACTTCAACTATCGAAATGGGGTAAAGTTAACCTCGTCCAATTGAACACACGAAAGACACAGCTTTGCTCATTAACCGGTAGAAAAAAATCCCCCTTCGACCGTTCTTCTCTCTTTGAAAACACTGCCCTTAGTGTCACACCGAGTAACGGGATCCCTGGTCTCGATTTATTGAACAACGCTCAGCTTTGCGTTCCTCTAGAGACCAAAAATTAGCTTCTAAAAAAGTTTGGCACGCTCAATAGAACACGATAGTACTTAAAGTCGAATTATCGTCTCTTGCTTTATGAGGCACAGGTCTGACTTCATATAAAGTACTGTCGTCACCTCAGGGCTGGGGCACGTCAATATCAAATTTTGTCTCAAGTCTACGTCTTACGTTGAGCATCTAGGATCCGCAGCAAATTCGTAGCATCCGGTCTAATCAATACATTGGTTTTGTGAAGAGATGTTGCATCTTTGTGTATGCTTTATCGCGTATACTATGGAGATTGCTCTGAAGAGTTCTATTCAACCTCATTTCTGCCATTGATTTCTGTTATCGTTCCGGTTGCAGGAAATATTATTAGTACCATTTTAATGGTTGGCATTCTACTACCGTACACATCATACCTAATTCTTTTTTACGTACGGTTGGATTTTCGAAATGACTTGCCATCGGCGTTATTCTAAGTAGACTACGACAAAGGAGATATTAAAAAAGGACCGTATTCCTTTCTTCAAAGTCATAAATGCACTTGTAGCTGTTTTAGGTTTAGGGTTTCCATGAGCGGTGGTAACCATCTACTTTTTTTTGGTCCACATGGCTCCTTTGTCCTTCGAAAATCCCACTCTTCGTGATAGCAAGTAAGATTTCATTTGTAATATGTCAATGATCTTAAATATAAAATCTACACGTATAATTTTATTACAATACATAAATACAAGTGTATTTAACATAGTAAACCGAAACTGAATATTCTTGCTTAGTTACGCTTGCATGGGGTTTTTCGCTTCGTTCGCATTACTAACTCTTTTCATTTCCACTGGTAAGCTTCAAATGTTTCAACGTTGACCCTCCCTTAACACGTCATTATATTGTTCCACATACGTTTTTTATAGAACGGCCATTGAAGTAAAAAAATACGAATAACGAAATCACACGGGTAGTGAAAGTGTTAAAAGTAATTCGGGGTTGTAAAATTGCGATGTAGATTTTAGTGACGCCCTTTATAGGCGGGTCTTCGGCGTGGTTTAAAAATATCAAGTCGCGTCCCGCGCAGTACCTAATTTATGCCGCGCCACGTATATTTACCCCGGCAAAATATCTAGCCACTATTTTCCAGTGGGCCCTCGCGATCGTCCTACAAACCCCTTAGTGTGCGTGGAACGGCCCGAGGTCAGATTTTCAACGAGAAAAATAAATGAGAATAATGAATTGAGGCAAGGTCTTCAGCCTTCTTTCCAAATTTTTCACTGTGCAGCTTCAAAAGATGTCTTTAAAGACATGTTTTAAGTCCACATAATTATAATTATTTAATTGTTGTAATTAAACTTATTAAAACTTGCTTCGAAATTACGGAGGCGGTACATCAACGGATCAGATTTTATCAAATGAAATCGTAAAATAATTTTACTCAAGGCATTGCAAAAATATAAAGAAATATCTAAAAAATTAAATAGAATACGAAAATGTAAAATAATACGAAAGCGAGTCCGTTTATTTCGTGTCTAAATCAGTTTCGTGTACGAATCAACCGATTTCCAATAAACTTCACGTATGTACTTAGTTTATAGATGCTTTTGTACCCGTCTCCGAGAAGGAATTTTGTGAATCCTGTATTGATGAGATTAATATAAATATCTTTCTATATATTTGTTCATAGCTATGCTATAGGTGAAGCTGTAGTCAACCAATTAACAAATTTTATATTAAGCGTTAAAAATGACTCACAATATAGGTTTATATTTTGCGAAAAGCGAAAAGAACAAAATCTGGACTCAACAGGTGGCGTTGCAGTCGATTTATGAACAAAATATATATTTACAAGTAGAGATGATTTATGTTTACATAATATGTTCATGCGGTGTTCAAAATAATTTAAAACACTTTGCTCAAATTGGACAAAAAACGCAAAAAATTCACTTACTGGGAAAGGCAGAAAAACATCTGATACACTTCTATAATATTTATAGGAAAGATGTCATATAGCACAAATTAAAAAATAAACTAAAAATAATTTAAAACGTAATTTTCATTAAAATTTGACACATAAAAAAAAACTGAAAATGTAACATACATTCAAGTTCCAAAATATACATCTAGACAATATAAGAAAAACAAAACTAAGAATAATAATACACGTCCTGACCTCATCAATGTTGTTAAAATAATTATTTGAATTTCAGAATATTATTAAATCAAGTCATCGCAGATCGTCATTATACTTTTATTGTGAATTTAATTATATTTCCAATTTCAATATCAAACTAAAATAAAACAATTTCGTCGCGCCTTTATCATAATCAGTACACATGTGATTTTCTCAAATGCCTTAAAACAATAACGCACTAAATTCAAATCACAATGCATGTAGATAGTTAACCACAGATATATGCATGCTAGCGCTTTTGTTGTGACTGACTACAGACATGTTATAATCCGTTTTCGGCTCCCATATAAACAAATCCATCTAAATAAATAAATGTGTCCTTGTCTATTTTTATCTTCGAGCTTTCTCACACAAGAGCTCTTTTATTATGAAAGTAAATAAGTGAAAAAAAATCTTTTTTGTAAAGCAAATAAGGGCATCATCAAACAGTCTCCAGCTTTCCAGTGGATCTCGCGAAGGGCGCACTCCCTAACTTCTAGGAGATAATTCAAGGATCCGTCCGATTCCCAACACCGAGACGGAATCGCTCGTGTTGTCACCGCTACCCGAAAATGTCCGACTCAATTCACGCGTACTTGTCAAACCTATCAAACGCGATATCCTATTGTATACTTAACGACGCTCTAACAATGCCCGTTACGATGGTGTTAATTATGCGCTCTGCTTAGTCCAAGAAAGAACGAACCGCTTCAAGGTGGACAAAGTCAACGCAAGTCTTGCCTCTCATTAAAGTTGCAATCTAACGAAAATTAATTCAATTACAGGCTGCAAAATGATGAAATTATAAAGTGTTTTTTTTTTTGCGGGAGGTGGGTGAATTCGTAACAGAATCTGCAGCCTATAGACGGGCTAATTATATAGTATGTAAGGGAGGAAACGATGTAAGGTAAAATGAAAAGTAAGTAAATAAAACACGTGATTTGTGACGGGCGCGGCTGCGCACAAAGCGATATGCGGCCACGGTGAATTCGAGAACGGAGTTCGACTTGGTTCACGCCAGCCAGTGAACCGTGAATGTGATTTGTTGATTTGACAGTGAATTATTACAAAAATATCAAATTTTTACAATGGAATTGTTTGAAAAAGGTAACAAATACGGATGTTTCGTTTTATCGTTAAGTATCTGGTACAAATTAAGTGCACGGATCGATACCTTTACTAAAACAAAATATTTTTTAAGTTACAGATGTGTTGATATTGTTACTGTGACCAATGTACGGGCAAGTTGGAAATTTGATCAGAACAGCAAAGGAAAAGGAAAGACGAAAGGGAAAGAGAAGGAAAAACAGAAGAGCATAAAAAAAAACCGATAAAATAAATAATAGGATTGAAAACGGCCTTCACAAGGATACGTGTTTTGTTTTGTGAAAAAAAATGGGAGGAACCAACCACAGAAGACTGGTCATAGTGTCCGTCGTGTTGTGAACGTATCAATTGCAAAACGATGTATCGTTGATTGAAGCTTGTTTTAATTTTTTGAGTTTCTCTCAAGACTGATTGAAAGAAAAGATTTAAGATATGTACCTTTTATTTACAACCCAAAGTTAAACCTTCTTGTACTTCTCTCCCCTACTTTGTTATGTATTTAGGAATACATATTCGTTTTTTTTTTGAGATGTGTTATATTTTAATGTCTTATGCTATACCAATAGGCTTTGTAACTTAGGTGTTTAAGAAAAAAACATACTTTGATCAGTATTCGTTATGGTTAAACGAAACTTCCGTAAATATATGTAGCAGTAAAAAAAGTAAAGTACAAGTCTCGCGCGCGTGAGAGTCCCGCACTATAATCATCCCATAGTCGTGATAATATCAATACTAATATGTAGTTAAGTAATAGATTTTATACAAATTTACTATTTACGACTATTTTACATTTCCCATAAAAAACTTTCGACGAAAAAGACGGATTTTTTAAAAATATTTTTTTAATTACGATTGAGGCTACATATATATGTTAACTATTCAAACTTTTAGACTTACAAATTTAAGGGATAGGGAAGGAATCCTTGCTTTTCGAATAATTTATTTAATAGCTTTTAACTATATATTTTAATATTATAAAAAATACCCTTTTGTATATTATAAATCCTTTTGTTTAACTTGTTACATCCTACAAAGACTGAAGTCTTTTCAATCTATTTCACATTTTTTAAGTATGCAATAAATGCATTATTGGAATATCTTACTCTGTACATGTACCAAATCGTAATTTTCCTCGTCCAGTGAATTCGAAAAAACAGGGTGTTTGAGTCGGACAAACGGACAAAATCGATACATCCTTTGCTTTTTCAAGACGGAACCCTATATAACAAGTTTTATAAATATGTAAAAACAAAATAAAGTTATTAATGCACACGGATATAATCGAATTTTAGCAAAGCTCTCCTTAAGACGGATCTAGTTCAAATTCTTAAGAGTAGCTACACCACCACTTTGACAATTAATGCTCATCGCATCTCAAATCTCGACTTCCACAGGGTACAAAAGAGATTAGTGGCATGCGTCTATCAGTACGACTGTGTCAACCGCGAGAACCGCTAACACATTCAGATACGGTTGTCATTATACTCTGTCTGTGATATTCAGCATTTGTAGCATTAATTTAATGTTACAAACGTCGATATCTTTAAAATAAACTTAATCGACTGGTAATTGCGAAGTTAAAACAACGTATATTGACGTGTTTAGTTTTTAATTCTAACTGTTAACAGTTAATAATTTCAAATGAGAGTTTGAAGCGCACCACTGTAAGTGAGCCGTTCTTGTACATCGTCGTTGCGCGTGCGAAACCGCGGACGAGCTATTTGTAATTAGGTACCGCGTATCTGCCTTTTCATGATTTTTACATAACGAAAACAAAATTAAATATGTTGGCCATTAATGTTTTTATGAGTGAGTTGATTATGACAAAAGAACGAAAAAACTTTTAAAATATCTTAGAAAAAAGGAGATTATTAGGAAAACGTTATCAAGTTATAAAGATTTTAGTTTAGGTCCTACATCTTATTTACATTCACGATCTTAATTTTAGTATCTTAGGAATCTATTTAGAAAAATTGCCGAGTGATGTCTACATGTCTGTATGTGAGTGCGTGCGTGCGTGCGTACGTGCTTGCATGTATTCGTGTGTGTCTGGTGTGTGTGTGTGTGTGTGTGTGTGTGTGTGTGTGTGTGTGTGTGTGTGTGTGTGTGTGTGTGTGTGTGTGTGTGTGTGTGTGTGTGTGTATATGTAAATCTCATAACTTTGAACGGATTAACTAGTTAAAACGCAGTTTGCGACATTCGAAAGTTGTCCACTCAACTTGATTCTTCTTGAAACGTTGAACTAATCCTGCCCGGTAGATTTTGAGGGATCACGTACATCAAGTTTTTTCTAAAATTGTTAGACCGATTGATATGAAAATCTTTTTTTCCCCTAGATATTTGCATAGACTTCTGAAAACTGCATAAAATCGTATAATTTGTCGATATCAATAAGTCAATCAATATCAGTCCAATAAAAATACTTTTTTTACAATATTTTGTAAACAGCTCCACCGATAAAATTTAAAATCCATCCACCCAACTTTTTTGGTTAACAAAAGAAAGTTGGTTGTTGCTAAATACATCAAAATCGGTTTTCAAAAAATATATCTGAAAAAAGTTTTTTAAAAAGTGTTTTTTTTAGAATATAATTTTACAACTGTACTTATAAATTCCACACCCACTGTTTTCCTTATAAAACAACGTTGATTGTTACAAAATACGTCAATATAGAATGGTTTGTTCTAGAGATGTCACTAACGTAAAATTCGAAAAAAAGGGTTTTTGAATTAATTTTTTTCTGCATAAGAGACTTTCAAACACTGTAAAGCAAACCAAAATTTTTTAAAGTGTTAAAATGACACCGTAGTTGAAGTAATAAATTGAAACGTGATTGCAAAAATTAAACCGACTTTAAAACTGTAATTTATTTAGCCAATAATTAAAAAGGGAGATTTAAATTATTAATTTTTAAAAAATTAAATTAAATATGTCCACTTTTTCTTTGAGGTCGACGCAAGTGTTAATATTTGAAATAAGTGTTGTTACTTAGTAGCCGTAGTATGAGGCACTAGTACTGTTACACCACATATTTGGCTTACCGTCCGAGCCGTGGCGACGAGCGCCGAATGCACCCGAGTTCGGCGTCAGCGAGAACGCGGCTGAACGGGCACACACGTGAGGGCACACGCCGTTGCGCTCATTGCCGCGGTTCGGGCATTGGACGGGGTGTGTAACGTGTTCAACGATATTAGTATCGCATACTAAGATTACCCAGTGACAACGTTTATCCCAAATATTAAGACTGGTGCCGACCTCAAAAAAATATGGTAAATATGCCTATTGGCATATTTACTTTATTTAGCCTACTTAGATTTTTTAAACGATAAAACTATTATTTTTTCCTTTTTCATTATTAATTATATAAATTACATTTTTGAAAGCAGTTTAATTTTTTTTAGATTACTTTTTCATTTCTACATTTTTTTTTAAATTTCAGTTGTATTTGGAACTAATTACTAAATCACTTTTTCGTTCGAATTCCTTTATTCAATTATTTCTGTCTGTCTATCTGTGTAGTTTTAGGTGAAATTATAAGTTAATCTTGATACCTAATTAATTTATTAGGTACGAGTCCCTACTTTATTCGTCTTTTTCATTGATTTGTTACGTGTAGTTATAAATGAAGCTAGGTTAATTTTACTCAATTAGTTAGAATGGTAAGATCTTTATCAAAAGTAATATTACAATTACGTAATAATGTGACAGCCACAGTATTACCAAATTATAATTTACAATAAAAATGTAAGTACTTATCCCTCCGTCATTATCTATTATGATACATGAAGTGACAAACCATTTTTATGTTGCCAACACTGACGATTATACGAATTTTCAAATTGCTAAGTCACTTTTTGAAATCCTTATCAATATTGTTTATCTAGAACCTAGCTGCATGCAAGCATGGAAACAACATGCATAAGTATATGTTTCAAAATTACGTTGTTAAGCCAACGACACCTTTTACTAGTGACTTATACACATTTAAATCTCTATCTCAAAAATTACTGATCCAATTTTCATGAAACTTGCACAATTCTTTAAGTTGGATTACACCTAGTACAACAAGAAAGATATTTTGCATTCCGACTTATAATTTTTGAAATATGTGCGGACAAACATACAAAAATGTATCTATGTTTGTCCGTTTGTTGGCTTATAAAATTTGCCATACGTGTTTGAAACTGGTATAGACTAACATAAACAAACTTTGCTATTCTGACAATGTTACATACATATGGGTCGAATTGATAACCTCTTTTTTTAGAAATTGGTTAGATATAGCATTTTTTAACTTCCCGCTTTGAAAATTTCAAAATGTCACAAAGTGAAACAATACCATTTTCAGTCCTATTTTCTAAAACCGAATTATTATCATTGAGTTTAAGGCTCTAGGAATCTAATCATACCTTGAGTGATGTCTGTGTGTATGTTTGTGTGCAAACTTTTCATGGCTTTCGAACAAATTAACTGATCAAACCTCGGTTTGTATCATTTGAAAAAAGTCGACTCCATTTAAATTTTCTGAATATTTCAACTGATTTGATTGCGAAGATTTTGAAAATCTTACAAACTTAATTAAAAAAAATTGAAATAACTTTTAGACTATACTACCGTTCGATATTAAAATCTAATCACGTCTTTTTACAAAATAGATGCGTCGATTGCTGCAAATCGCATACAAATTACTTGATTTGTTTAAAAAATATCGTTGAAAATATTTTTCAAATAGTATTTTCTTGCAATATTGTTAAAACTTCACCGATAAATGTTAAAATCTAACTGTCGATTTTGCTCACAAAGGAACGTCAATTGTTGTACACTGCATCGAAATCGGTTGGTTCATTTAACGAAAAATTTGTAAAAAATAGATTTTTAGTTCTTGTTGAATTAATTGATGTTTAATATCGGCGAACTTTCTTTGCTTAAAAAAATTACCTCAAATACCACAAAGCAGACTGAAACTGCACGACGTGCTCAAAAGATATCGTAGTTTAAAAATTAAAAAAATTGCTGTTTAAAATAAATCTAGTTGTTTGAACTCAAAGAGCTCAAAATGCTTGAATAGGCACAAAAGTCGATCTTTTGAGTTCAAACTCAACAGTTTATTGCTAGGTATATTTTTAATGACCTCAAGTTTGAAAGTAATAAAAAAATTTAGGAACGCTTATAAAGTCAACCGCATATCGATAACTTTCAAGCTCGAAAAGCTTAAAGATGAATCTTTGAGCTTTTATAGAACAATATTTTAAGCTTGAGGAGGTGCAAAACACATCGATAAATATCATAGCGGAAAGTCATAGCCTGCAGGGTCAACCGTTTCAAAGATTTTTTATTAGTAAGTTTCTTAACTTACTAATCACCTCTTAGGTGAGATTTGTCACTTGCCGTGTACTTCTGTGCTACATAGCCGCTCCCGATCCTCATTGAAAGGCTATTCGACGATGAAAGGCGTTTTAATATGAAAAATAAACAAAAATATTAGAGAATTTGTCTCCGCAATAAAAGCCTAACACAACACACCTACATGTACCGCAAATCGTGCCATCTGTCGTTGAGAACTGAAAATATTACTTAACATTTATTAAAATGATTATTTATTGCAGCCTCATTTTTGTTGAACATCCCTGGGTGTTATCAAATTGTGATTACACGAATCCCAAAACATTGCTTAAGATTAGTTTTAATTTAATTGCGTATCATGTTCGCTATTAGCGTCATCTGATATCACGGAAAAAGTTCAAATGACAGTTTCACTGACAATTCACCGTGTAATAAGTATTAAAATAATGATTTTTGTTTACGGTTTTTATTATTATTTGTACACATAAAATTAATATAGATATTGTAGATTAAACCCTGTCGTTTTATTCATTTGTATCAGATTCTTTAAAAGCGGTGATGGCTCAATGGTTACGTGTTGTCTTGGAACCAAACGGTATCGGGTACTGATTGCGGGTGAATTGACCAACGAGTTTTCAATTTAAGCCAAGCGAAGCTACTCGCTCCGTGCCTCGCAGAGCACGTCAAGCCATCGGACATCCGATACGGACATTGTCACCGCCTTGGTGACCTCAAACGGGGGAGCATCAGGTGGTTAACAGTCCTCGAGCCGCGGTGGGTTATCGTCGAGGACGTCGGCCTTGGTCTGAAATAAACAAATTGCGAAATGCCGGAGCGGTGCATTTTTAGAAGCTGTTGATATTAAGTTAAATACACAAATACGGCCCCAAAATTGTTATATAAAAATAAATATAAAATATAATTATGTAATTAAAAGTAAATTAAAAGAAAATAAATATGCAATGGCAAATTGTACAATGAAACGTGCTCTTTATGAGGCTATATACCTTTTGAAGTTGAATCACAGTGCCGAGCTAAAGTAAACAGTGACAAGCGTCAAGTTTTACGTTGCAATTTTTCAGTAGAATGCATGGATTATAAAAAAAATTACAAGTTAATATATGTGATACGGCGGTCCACTGATCGCTTTTTTATGCAAGTCACCAGTTTATATTCGTATGTAGTACTGAACCAAAAGTATATTTTTCAAACTTGTAGGTCATTGCCGATGCACGAGTTTATAATGTGATGCCATTTTAAAATATTTTGTGCGAAATAATAATCTAGATCCTACATCAAAGCGACTGTTGGCGCCGTTCATTTAAAAATGACAAGGTTTTCCAACCTGAACTATTATACTATACAAATAATTTAGTGTTTGGTATTATAGTACTAAAACTCTCGTCATAACAAATAGTTTGGATATTTATGGCTACAGTAAAATACAATGTAGATATATTGCTAGAATATAATAGAAGAATAAATCCCACAGACGACACGTTAATAAATTTTCAGAGAAATTTGTTGGAAGACCAATCACTATAAACATGGAGAGATTAATAAATTCAAATCAATTACATATTTACAGTTTTTTATTCAATTATGAAATTATTACTTACGAGTATAAAACAGTTAGTTGCGAAGTTACTTGTTTAATTACGTAATGGTATTCATGAAGAATTTTTAATGGTTCTATAAAAGGATTACGAAGTTTAACGATGTAAAATTTGGTAAGCGACTACAATATCTGTCCTTACCGCGAAACAAAAACGAATGTGTTTCAGTAATAGCGGCATCTGTTGTCGGGGAGTGAAAATAATGCGTTTAATTTGGACAAAACTGTTACTACTGCGATTGTACTATCGCCAGTTGCGACAGTCGTGTTTTAACGAATGTGTGTACTTAATAACCGGACCATAGCGGCGAGTCACGCGGCGACCTTAAAAATGCTGGATTTCAACAGACTTTAGTATCCTTCCGTTTATTCAAGATGTATTGAAAAATTTCTTGAAAAAGCGAACCCAGTTTTATTCTCTTCGAGTTCCTTTGACAATAGAGTCTAGCTGTTGTAACGATTCCAGATAATTATTTTTCTCAAACAACATTTTATTTCTGAAATTACATTTGGGTGAAATTAAGAATTTCCTTCACAAAAAATTAACGCATTAGCTAGGTTAACGATTTTATGTGTGTATGTGGATGTGTTTGTGTTTCTTTACTTACGAGATTCTATTAAGATTCACAAAATTACATAATTATGATTTTTACATATGAATCATGACGAGACACACGTAGAAATTGACGTCTAAAAGGTGACGAATCTTGCAGGCGACGCCTATTCGTTATCGTCGATGCCGGTAGGCCGTGTACCGTTACAATGTATGCACGTTCAATTTTCCAACCCGCCTCCCTTACAAAGTAATAAATCAACCAGAAATTTAATTAAAAATTGTTGTATTAGATAAATTTGAAAGGCGCGCGCGCCGCCGTCACACTAGCCCCTTGTAACTTCTAGCGAAAATATAGTACGAGCGAGTGCTCCCACGCTTGAACTAATCTAAATTTTAATTAGACTCCCGCTTTGAGTTCGCGGAAGGCTTGAATAATTATCGCTTTTTAGGTGAATTATCTTACGGATAAGAAGACCTAAATTGGTTTTAGATTGATTATCATCACCATCTTGATGGCATTCTATCGCCGTATACGCTTCATGCGTAATTGTCTGCCACGTAAGGTAAAACATTGGAATGATATACCATCAGCTGTGATTTCTATCGAGAACCACAATGAGATCTTTAAAAAAGAGAACCTATTTCTTTTTTCTAGAAGACTAGTAACTACTATGCATTAGCATTATTGTGCGTTGCCTAGGATTGTGATCATCCATGGACGGCAGTGATCGCCTACTTTTGTGGCACTCGATTTCCTTTTAAAAATATTATTATATATGAAGAGTTAAAGAGCGATTATGTCCGAGCGGTTAGTGCATTGCTCATGAAACAGAAGGCGATGCATTTGAGTTTTGCCTATACGGGCGGGAACGGTTAATGAGTTCATAGCTCAAGTCAAATTAAGCTATTCGCTTTTGCTTCAGAGAGAATGTTGAACGGTCGGTATCATATATTGTCACGGCATAAGTAACAATGGTTGTTAGCGATCACCGACCCGCGCTAAGCCAACGCGAAAGACTTAAGAGGGTCGAAAAATATTGAAAACAATGGCAGGCGTGGATTACTATAAGCCACGAGGACGCGACCTTGCTCAAAATACAAAATAGAGCCTGTTGTTTTTGCATGCAAAGTGTCGTTAGATATACTATGTTCTGCGTGGAAACTTCTCAAAATAAATTGCAAATCAGAGATATTTTCATTCGACAAATAATGAAATATCAATCAGTGTCATATTTACAATCGAAAATACAGACAGAAACTTAAACTTCCACGCAATAATAAAGATTAAATTAGGGAATGGGAAATATTTAAGATTAGCTCATTTATTAATTAAAACTTATTCGATAATGGTCCTAATCGGTTTTGTTTTTACTTTAATCCTACGGCTGCTCTTAATTTCAATCATGGGTCCTTTTGCTTTTGATCCTGCTTCTGCCCTCGATTTAGATGCCGGTTCTGCCCTCGATTCCGATGCCGGGTCTGCCCTCGATTCCGATGCCGGGTCTGCCCTCGATTCCGATGCTGGTTCTGCTATCGACTCCGAGCTTAATTCCATCGTCAATCCTGACTTCGATCTCGTTATCGATGTCGATCATTTTGATAATACACAAAGGGTTATTTCAAAACTAAAATAATTCAAATATTTCAAAAGTAAGACAATTTACGTCTGAAAGACCTATGCTGTGGTCAACATAAGTAGAGCGTGAAAATGTGCCGGCTTGATAGATGAAACATCAGATCCTCAAAAAATACAGACGTGAAGTGATAACAGTCTGCGCTGTTGTCTTTTGTCTAGTTAATGAGAATTTCGATGGTGCACTCCCGTCTCCATTATCCCACTCCCTCTTCCATAAGCCTATTCCTCTTCCATAAGCCTATCCCTTTTCCATAAGCCTATTCCTCTTCCATCAAATATCCCATTCCTATCCACAAGAATGCCACCGCACTGGTAACATTTCTGGGGTTACAAGTGTCTATGGGTAGCGGTGACCAATCTGATGGCTCGCATGCTCGTTCACCTCTCGAAAATGCTGTAAAAAATTCACAACTTTAATTTTATTTAGTATGATTCACCAATGTAATTATAGACATATCACCTATAATTAATATTCGCTTTTATATCTACAAACCATAGATATTTCCGAAATAACAAGTAGCTCATGTCACTCTTTAGTCCATAAGCTATTTTTATACAAAAATTAATCTCAATCCATTCTGTTGCTGAGCGAAAGGAGAGATCAACAACACACACTTTTGTATTTATGTTTATAGTAAAAACTTTCTCTCTCATGAAACGGTGTATATTTATTTTCTTTATCGAATATGTTTACCTTATTCTGTTTTCATCTTTATAAATAGTATTATTTCCAAAGATGAAAAATTATTAAATGAAATAGTATTATTTGTAAATAGCAATATTTTAATAAATTATTTTCTCAATGTTTCAGGAAACATTATTTCAAATGGAATAAAAATTTTGAAAGGAAGTTAAGAAGGAAACTAATTTCCGTAAGGTCATAACCCTTCAATTTGAAGTTGAAAAAGGTGATAAATATCCTCACAGTAGGAATACAAAAGTCTAACACAAAATATTTAATTAAAAGGTTTTGTTGATTTCACAACATCCGTTAATATTCCGATATTTTGCTAGCAAAATATTTTGAAATACTTTTCTACTTAAAAACACTATATTTCGTAAATTTGAAGGTAATATTCTATATTTAATCCTACATAATTCCTTTTTGTCCAGTAAGTTTCAAGAAAATGTTGATAATGGAATGAAAAACAATGTAGTAGTTATTGGAAGCTTCGAGTTTTGATATCTATATACTTAGGGTGTACATAGCAAAAGTCCATGATATAGTACACAATATACTTTTTGATAAAATAAGAATAAAATGGATTAGAAGTCATAAAAAGTTTATACGTACATAATTACAATACATTTATAGCACAAGTTAGGATATGTAGGTGAAAATTTTCAAAATAACAACATGTTATGGTACACCCATTTATGAAGATGTAATAAAAACAATAATTGTACAAATTATATGATAATTTGCATTGATATTCTAAAAACATTTTTAGTGGATGCATATTTCATTATTATTTCAATCGATCGGTAAAGCTCAAATCTAATTTAAATACAAAATTATAAAGTAAATGAAATTATTTTAAATGTCACTTGCCCGTGACATTTAGAAGCATTTAATTTACTTTATAATTTTGTATTCAATTAAAATCTTTCGAGCAGTTTGATTGGTCGTTGCTTACACCATTCTATCTTCAAAGCTAATAAAAGATATTGCTTTGACAATTATATGGACAAAGGTGTGGACTGTGAGCGAGAGAGCGCTATGGGTCCATACACATCAACACGGGTCATAAAGCATAAGTGTGACCAGGATTTTTAACTGCGAATCATGTTTTCCCTCAAATTGTAACGTGCTTTATGACATTTACAGAACATTTTTGAAGATTGACGCTAACAAATTTATTTGGTAATATTGCAAGCTTATTGACATTATTACAAACAAGTAAGCGAATAATTTGATATAGTTGTAGTTATCAAAGTTATTGAAATCATTCGGTTAATTATTTTTATACTTATCTTAAAAAAGCAATTTTGTCTCAAGAAATTTATGCATTTATAAACGGCAGGCTTATAGAATTTATGTTTATAACAATTACTACAAAAAGTATTTAATATAAACGCAGAGCTTTTTATGTTGTATAACGTTTAACAAATGGTTGTCACATATACCCCATGATATCTTCAGAAGGTCTAGTATGATTATCAATTAAGAGCGATTTACCGGAATCCATAGTCGGTAAAATCACTGATTCAAATTTATTAGCTTAGCTCTAACTGCACGCTGACCGCTTTAAACTAAGTCATGCTAAAAAACATGCTAAAACACACACGATGTTTTTGTAACGTGTGTGTCTCACACATAACTTTAATAGTTATTAGTGTTATAGAAAGTCAGTTATAATAATTAACATCAAGATTGCACTGCCTTTAAATATTTTCTTGTAAGTGAAAACTTCTTCAGGAGCGTTGGACGATTTTCACATAGGCAAAATCTTACGGGTCCGCGTCACCAATATTCTACGTTAGTGATACATAAATTTTTAGAAATGGTCACTTAAAAACTGTAAAATAAAAATAAACATATTTCAATTTAAAAAAGTGAATTCTTTGTCTACCTTATTATGAATATTTCATTCATCTGTCATTTGTTTTTACAAATAGTGGTAAAACGAAAATTTTTTGTGTAATGTCAGCAAGAATTTAACGCCAGAAAATTTTCGTACTATGAATTTTTATGACTTTCATTGCTATTATAGCAACAAGAATGTTATTAGAAATTTCGGTTGGCTTTTCGTTATGAAGCTGAATCCCTTGCCTTTCAGTGCTGTGCAGCACGTGATAGAGACTGGGACAAGAGTGATCCAGTAGCAGATTCGGTGAAGCTTACGTATCGATATGATTCAAGTGCACAAAATCCTTCATGAATATTTAGCGGTCGGAAAGCTTTGAGCTCGTTGGATACCTCATGATTTGACTGAAACTCAAAAACTCAGTCGCGTTAGTTGTGGATGCGAATGATGTAAAGATTTGCCGGTCGTGACTCAAATGCTACATACAACACATAGTTACAGCTGACGAAAGTCGGATTTACTGTTATGATGGCAAAACTAAAAGTGGATGTTTCCTTTCGAGAAGTGCCTACAAAAGCTAAACGGAATTGAAGCGTTAGAAAAAAGATGGTGGCCTCTTTTTTCAGAATGACAGGCCATTATGAAACAATTGTTTTAGAAGATAAAAAAACAATTACTGCAGACTACTTATATGCCTATGTATGCATAGACTGCTACGCACGCACGAACATTATATGGGGGCAATCTGAAAGTCCTCAGAAAATGAGAAACTGAGCAAACTAGCTAGTTACTTTCGATATTATTGTTTCTCACATTAATGTCCATGAGTACATCACTGTATTCGATGGAACCAGTGAGAAAAGTCATTTACCTTACATTCGCCCTTGGGGGTCGTTTCAACAGCTTTTTCATATGCAGCCTCTGCTTTTTCTGCCTCCGTAAATCACTTTCCTCCAAGTTTTTTTTATATTTTAGAAAATAAATAAAAATTGCATAGTGCGACGTCAGAGCTGTACAGCGGCTGGGTCAGTATTTCTATACTTGACGACCCTAAATAGTTACTCGTTTGTCTGGCGGTATGCGATGTGGCGTTGTCATAATGAAGAAGAATCCTACTGTGAGATCGTTTTTCTCGATTTTTTTTCAAAATAAAAACAAACAATATCAGTCTGCAGAAGCTGTTTTTTATCTTCTTAAGTAGTTGCTTCATAATGGCTTGACATTTAGAATAAAGAAGCCACCATATTTTTCCTACGCATCGACGTCATTTTACTTGAGTAGGCAACTTTCTAAAGGAAACATCCACTCAACAGACTGTTTCTTAGTTTCGCGATCGTAACAGTAAATCTATCTTTCGTCGCCTGTTACTATGTCGCATACATTGGAGTCTTTACTGGTAAATCTTTGCATCATTTCGCGGCACCAATTAATACGACGGAGTTTTATTAATTGCGCGTGTGCGTGTGTGTGTGTTTCTTAAATACATTACTTTGTTGTTTGGTACAGATTGAATTAATTAAAATTGACATTAACATAATTATAGTTGAATGTTTCAGATAATCTGTTACACAAAATGTATTTGCCCATAACCATATTTATGAAGAAATATATACAGAGTAACGAATTATCGGTATTCTTTTTACGTGGATTAATTACAAATATATCATTTCCGAAAAAAAAATCTTCTGAGAAACATGATCAAAGCTTTCTGCGGAATTGACTTTGTGATTCATTGGAAATTTCCGGATTAATTTTACATGAAGCGCGTGTTTATTTGGTTACCGGGAAAGTACCTGCGTAACGATGCTGCAATATTTATTTTAATCTTATCGCTTCATACCGACTATTTGAAATTTTTGATACGGATGTAATTTTGGACTATATACTTTAATTAAATTAACAAATTTAATGAACGTTACAACAATTAATTATATCTAAACTTTGCAATAAATTTATCAAAACTTCGTTCATTAAAAATCACGGAAACTGCCAACAATTTTTTCTGTATAGATGTAGAATGTAATTAATAACACTTTATATTCGTTGATCTTACAACCGATACCAATATCGGCCTCACTGTCAACTCTGATCTCGATACTGGTTCTGAAGTCACGTTTTTCATCCTTATCCCGGTCCCGCACTTGATTTCGGTGCCGGTCTGTTCTTAATTTTGGTCCCGGTTTAGGTTCTCGGGTCTCATCTCGTCTTGCTTCCAACTCCCAATCCCATTATCTGTCATTATTCCGATTTAGCGGAAGCCTAAGCATATCCTGGTGTCAAAATCAAATATACTATATTTATTACGCTGACGTAGTGCAGCTTTCTACGAGTGAATGAATTTTTAGAATCGGTTCTTTATTTAAGTTCAATGGCACAAAAACGCAGACGAAATTGGGGACATATGATATTTTATTCAAACACCTTTCCGGTTGCGCATACAACATATGATTAAAATTTCATAATAATCCAATGAATTCATTCTCATTTAAGGAGTTTCTAAGAATCCTATTTTGTTATTATACAAATTGTGGTCTGCCCATATTTCAAGTTCCTAGTTTTAATAGTTTTTGACAGTTTCTGATTATAAATATGTAGATTTTAAAAAGGTTGCTTATTCTCTTTTTTCCAGTCTAAGGATTTCATGAATAAAGATAGGGTTTTATTTTCTAAATTTATCCATTTGTGATTCCAAAACATGTAGATGAAAATATGCGATTTAATCTCTACGCTGAGGAGACGGAGTAACTAGTATGTAATATTTTTTTAATGCGATCTATTACATCATTTACGCCTCAATAACGACGTCTATATATCTGTAACCGATGCTTAGTTTTGGTAAGTGAGATACTATGGAAATTTTAAGTTCAGTCTAATCTTATTTATAATATTTAATTCTTGTAAATTTATTTAAATAGTTGTAGATGGAGCGTAGTCGTAAATTAAATAGTAGTCTTTGTGGTATTTTTTTTAATTTATTTATTTGATTTCGTCTCAAACAATCTTAGAACAAGTAATGTCTTATTTCGCTATTGCGAAGAAGCGAAGTAAGTCTCTAAAAGAATGAATAATCTAAATCCTCAAAAACGTACCCGAGCGGCGCGCGTACTGGCCGTTAGCCCCCGATAAGATGGTTTTCTATACACTGAAAATAGTCTAGATTCTAGATGATCATTTTCTGATACAGAAAAATCCGCTATATAGCCGAAGGAATCTCCGCTGGGCCCTTCGATAAACTTATTATAAAAGGAGATAATGCTTATGTTTCAAATTTTTTCGCACTTGCTTTCGTATCACGTAAAAAGGCTTATATTCGCCCGACACTAGACACTTTGACCGGCTTTCTAGGAAACCATAGAATTTTGTATATTATTTTGTACATTATTTTAATTATCGTGAAATAGGCGAATTTAAAACAGTTTTTACATATAACTAACTGGTTTGTTCACGTATTGGTTTGCAAATTTGTATTTCTCAATATACGAGAAAAGCGAAAGAAACGCCTAGCTTATAATAAATTACTACATAAAATAGGTTTTAAAAGAAATTAAATTCAGAATTTAACCTAAGTCCCTCTATTTCGGAATCAAATGCTTTACCACGTAATACTAACTTTATCAGTTTTATTTGTGTTACGACAGTGAAAAGTATATAGAGATATTACTGAAACGAAATCAAGTAGCTGCTTTTTTATCGATCGTCGCTGTAGAATAGTTTGTAACAGAAGGAACAGAGGCGTACACGCCGCAGAAGCTCAAATAGATGACGTCATAGAAGTCCAAAAAGTCTTGATGTCCTGTTTGGCTACGAGGAAAATGGCGAGGCATAAATCTTTTAGGAAGTTGCCGACATAGATTTAACCGCTTGTAAGTCCTAGCCAGCTGAAGTTAGAGAAATTCAATTTAATTTCCAATATTAAATGAACTAAATGAAACCAAAAGTAGTTTGCTCTTTTGAATCTTAATTAATCTTAAATTTAGGAGAAAAATTTATGAATCCCTCTCTTACATCAAATCTAAATTGGTATCTCCTTTTTCATGGCTAATCCTTCCTGAGATTGAACGTGACGGATCAGGAGAATTGTTTTTGATTTTGGTGGTGTACTAAGATTTCTTAAAGATTGCTGATCCTGCGATATGATGATTTTGACAAAAATTATGCTGCATTAAACCAATTATACAATAATTACATGTATTACTTGTCGCCTCTCAACCTTCGCTTTACCTTAAGAAATATCCATTATTCATTTTTTAATTTGTGTTTTATAAAATTAAGAGTCTAAATTAAGAAAAAAATAAGAAATGTACATACATTCCTTATTTTTATTTAATATTTTATTGTAACTGGGGAGTGAATATTTGATTCTTTGCTACGATATAAATTGAGAATCGTTTTCTGTAAGGACGTTAGTGCAATATATATTTTTATGTGCAAGTGAATATCTTAACATATTTTTTGCGTGACAGAAACCAAATGTCTTTGTATACTTAGAACCTTCTATTGGCAGCGATTTAATTTTCCAACAGGTTTATAAGTATTTATAAGTATAGGTTTGTAAGTATAAGTTAGTAAGTTTTCCAAGCAGAACAACCAATTTTGAAAACTAAATGTAAAAATTTAATTTTTTATTGTTTTTTTTTCTACATATATACTTCCATGTTTATGTGTCAACTATATATTGTGAATTTTTTTTTTGTTACATTTTATTTACAGTAAGTAAGAATTACGTAAAATGTACAAAATTCAAATTATTTTTTTTTAGAATCTTATTACTTATTTGAGAAATTCTTGCATGTTGATATATATAATTAATAACTATGATATTTAAATCTATATATGTACTAAAAATATATTTTTCTAGACGTTGCTTTGTAGCTCAATCTCATATAATTTTGAGGCAGTCGCATTGTTACATGTCTTCGTTACAGTGCCGAAGTATCAGTGGATTTAATATAACATTTCAGCAATAGATGGGCCGTTTCTATAAAAATTAAGTTTATCAGACATACGACAATACGTGACAATACTGACTTGAAGAGTAGATAGCAGGCAAATTTTACATATGTCTGTATGTACAACAATATTTATTATCTGAAATGAACATGAGAATTTTCTCCTATTATATTCCCAGGACAAATTCGAAAGGCGAGCCGAATAGCGAGCCGAAGCCAGGTAATTTAATTTCAAACATGACAATGATTTTAAATACGTATTTTACGTTCTTTATATATATATTTGACATTTGCTACATACATGTAGATGTTATTCAGACGAATCCAGGTAAATGAATTCGGTGATACTCGTATATTCCCCTTGTTTTGCTCGTGTACTACAAAAATAGACACGTCTGATTGGCAACTCCAGCTTTTCGCAATGGCAATACGAAAGCCCGTCCTGCGGTCTGCGCCGAGGCGGCCTCCTGCGATAGCGGCAAAGGCAGCAATTTCATTTCGCGCATCCTTCAAGATATATTTTATCCTTTGTCAAATACAAGAAGGATGCTCGCTCTGATGCGACGTACATAAATAAGCGAACATAAATATCGCCCTCGTGCTTGTTACGTCGTTCGCAGTGACTAATGCTATTTTCTGTGACATGCTCTTCTACGGGCTCATGACGAATTCTCCATTTTTATTTTCTCTCCACAGTTTCGAGGAAGGTTATTTTTGTTTATTTAATAGCTTGTATCCGGGATGCTCGCGGTCGCACGTCACGTGTCTGACAAAATCGTTGTCGAGTCACTCCACTGAGGCATAAAAATGTTAAGAACGAACGTATAAAGATAATAATTCTGTGCGCATAATTTTATTTAAAAATCTATTGTGCGTTCGAAAGAAGTGTTTCATTTCTATTTTGTAAATTGAATAGAAGCTTTTTATTTCACTTGATATACATTTTAGCAATAAAAAGAGCTCAACAAGCTGTAACAGAAACTATATATTCTTTATTTTAACTCGTGCGCATTTTTTTCCATCGAGTACTGTTTACGGTTCCGTGACTGAAAAGTTGAAACTTAGCCCTTGAGGTTAAAGTTTGATGTCGGTTTGTATGACCCGACCGTTTTTTTTAATGTCTCATAAGTGTATCTAGTAGCAAAAAGCATATATTCGGATGACGGGTTACCCCCACTTGAAGCGCAAATAAAAGGCCTTTTTCATGATTTTTTTAAAGACAACTACAAAACTTTTTTAATCGATAATTATATCATCTTAAAAAACACATCTTGAAGAACTTTCAGTAATTTTTTTATTGAAAAGTATTACATTGTTAAAGAATCACGGTCTTTCTTTCTATATCTATCTTTTATAATATTCAATAATGGGTAATTGACAATCTTTTTTTAGTATAATATCAAAGTTTGTAGATTTTAAATTCTTTTATTGGCTCCAATTAGCAGTATGACGGTTACATTTCGTGATGACACAGATACGATACTTGGGCACGCTGAAACGCGTCAACCAATAAGGAGTTGGGAGGCAATCGGTGGGAATGCATTTGGAAGAAGCGAATTGCAGTGCTGGCATGTTCTTTTTGATGGAAATTTCGTACTAGACGCAAGGCGTTGAAAATTATACAATTGCCGTGTGCGATGCCGAATTTGGGTGTCTATCTCATCACCTTCAGATTTGGCCACTTGCGCGGAGTCACAGTAATCCGGTAGAAAATTTATAGGTGCCCTATTACTTACTGACCTATAGCAATCTTCAAGGGCTTGATCCTGACGGCAAAGCGTGGCCGCGTGTAACAATTCGGTGCACACTTACATCGCCCGTTTCAGGGTGGGCAAGTAGCACCCTGTCCTGGCGCCTATTGCCCTCTTGAAGGTCGTTTGCGGTATTCGTGTGCTATCCACATGTAAGTCTATGTGCTATAACAGGGTAGAGTAAATCGATAAGTGATAAGTGCACGGAGCACTAAGGGTTAATAAGTATGGTCGCGTTTTGTTTGGTGCCCGGTGTATATGTTTAATTTTATGTAGGTATGAGAAGTAGTGTTATTTAACTTATGTTCATAAGTTTAATTCACGCAATAGGGTACGTATTCCGTATAACCTTCCGTTCCCTCTGTACCCGATTCAGGCCAGCCTGTCCAAAGGACATCTAACTAGTAGCTATTGTGTTTGATCTCTTGATAGATTAGAATCATATGGCATTCCCCTTCAGTATGGTATCATTTGACAGTGATTAGTAATTTAGATATTCAAACAATAGTTGGTATTTTTCAACATATCGCATTAATTCATTTTCGACTTTTTGCAAAAAATGCGCTTTTTTCTTGTTGTGACAGGTTGTTATCGCCTCGTAACTGGGACTCTTAAACACAACCTCTAGTAATCTTTAATGTCAAATTTTGGAAATCATTATAAAAACAATATTAATATAATATAATCAGTCTATGTGGTCAAAAATTAAAAGGGTTTTGTATTCTTTGATAGTATACATTTAAGTGCATAGCGTTATTAATTTTATATCTGTCTCCATTGGTATCATGAGAATTTATTTTAACTAGGTATCAATCCGTATAACATCAGTTCATTGCTTTTAAAACACATATTGTTCATTGTCAATTTAAAACTATTAATAAGTTTTTACTTAACTAGAGTGTCGAGCGACATAAAATCTGATAGAAATAAAATACCCCTTTTATCTAAAATTCTAAGTGCCTCTTGTTAGTTGATGTAAAGGATTATTTATAACTTAGGCTGTTAAGGTATAAGTTGCAAGAAATTGAAAACAAAATATTAGATTTCGTCGAAAAAAGTGATATATAAATGAAATTAAGTAAAACCGACTAGCAATCGAACGCGATTTCATGATGGAAGATTCGAGAATTGAACGAGTAATAGTTAGTTTATCATGGTTGTTTAATTATGAATGATGCCAAACCGATGGCGGTATCGGAAAGAGAATAAATACAGAAAAAAAAATAATGGGACCTGCCAAGCTGTTATTAGTAGTAAAAATATGTCACCATTAGCACTTTTAGCTATTAATTAATGATAGAGGTTTTGTTGTTACATTTATGCACCGCACCGGAAGATGGCTATGACAGAAAAATTTCACAATAAAGCTGATGCAGTGCTGGTGCAATCCCTGTGCGAGGAATTTGATCAAAAGAGTAAGGCGAAATGTAAAAGAACTGTGTGTTTTGAAAGAATATGTAGTTATCGGAGTGGAGAATAGCATATCGAGCTGGTTTAATGATTCGAAGAACTTAAACGAAAGCAGACTGGAATGTGTGCGATGTGAAGTACTGAAAAACGATGCCCTAGAGGATTTTATACGAACCGAATCGATGCCGTATCAGAGAATGGTCGTTCTAAGTATTCGTACCGACCCGCCTTAATGTAACGAGTGATAAATGTAATTGAAGCAAAAGTATGTAATATATATATAAAGAAAAAGCGAGAAAAAGAGCTGTCGTCGTACTCGACTGCTCTTTTAGGCGATATATGAACTTATATATCTGTATGCTTGTAAAACCACCTATGCCTGCCAGTCTTTTGATTACGACGAAAGAATTTTGAGCTATTCATACATTCTCTCATACATAAATGGTTGAAATGGTCTTATATACAGATTATGTAAAAGAGTGGAATGAGCATTTTTTTTCATTGTGTGTTTGTTTTGATAACGTCTCATGATGATTTGACAGTTGATAAGAATTTGACTTCTCGGCAGATTTTTTAATATAACTAGCGCTTCACTATACTAAATATAAATGTTTTTTTTTTCAATTATCATATAAAAATGACATATACCCCTGTGAGTTTTAAAACTAGAACATAAGCCAAAATCTTTCTGTGAACTTTTATTGTTTCTCTAGACAACCGTCTTAAATAAGGGTCATTTGGTATTCATTAAATAATATATAACAATTAATTCATTTTGTATTTATTAAAAAAATATATGTAATCATTATTGTAATATTAATTAAAACCTAATTGAGAAATAGCCGCCATTAACGCTCGATACGGTCGGAATGAAAACATCTATGCAACAAAACATCTATATGATAATTAATCATGGCGATTTTTTAAGAAGATCGAAAATACTATTTAAAATTGTATGAGAAATAAATATTGACACAAAAATGTCCAAAATTAAAGTTTCACAGAAAATTCAATAAATATATGTATATTCACAATGAAATATCGCTCTCACTGAAATCCTCGCGCTTCTTTAAGTAACTTACTTTCAAGCTTTATTCGATTTTTTTATGATCCAAAATATTGCCTGCGAAATCACAAATAAAATAATATTCGTATAATAAAGTTTACAGTCACTCACCTGTTGGTTTATTATGACAAAAAACAAACACCTGTGTTTTGAGGCTGTTAAAAGTTGTACTTATTTGACGTAACAAAAGTAACTCCTAAAATTTCATCCAGCAAACCAGTACTCTACTTTATAAAAATAAGTGTTTAAAAATGAATGGTTTTCTATATATATATCTGGAATAAATCAATATACGATAAATAATAAGAATAAATAATTTATTTAACAATAATGTAATAGTAATAATTTTTAATGTAAGCAAATAAAAATAGTAAATACCGACAATTAAATCAAATCTATTAAAATACTTAAAAGAGTTTATATTATAAAAATTATACTTATAATCATTATCTATAATAAACCATCAATAAATATCATTCACTACGACATATGATTTAAAAACAGATACAGATTCATATTTATATTTAAATATTTTTATCCGTATTGATAAGATTCAGAAACCAACCAACTTAGTGGTGTCTATTTAAATGTCTGTATGCGCGCGCATTACAAAGAAATCACTGTTATAATTTCTTCCTAACGCGCCCAAAGAAGCATAATTTAAAAATGATTACAAAAATCGTGTGCGTTAAATCGTAATCAATACGATAAGCTTTTTGTATCGTTCAAGACGACTGTACTACTTTTAGTTATATAAATCTTTCAGATATTGTTGATAGATCGTAGAAGTCCGACTTCCCTGTAAAACAGTCGCGGTATTTTGCGATGCAGTGCGTAGCTACAAGGATTCATATTGATGTGTGTGTGTCACGTGTCCGCGCTTCGCCGCCACCCGACCACTTTGGCCCAAGCGTTCTTGTTGCGACTCGATACACTTTTTGCGGTCTCACCTATTTGTTTTTTTTTTATTTAAATTTAATATTAAAAAATGGCATTGAAATATAACGCTGTTGTTTTAATCGAATTAGAGAAGATGAGACCTCGTTTGTGGGATAATAATTGAAAAACTTTAATAGATCATCGTTGAATTATTGAAATGTTATGTAAATGTTACTTCAATTAACATTTCATGAAATATTTCATTTTTAACAGCAGATGCCGCCAAAATCTTCTCGTTTATTCATCTCTTTTCATATCTTTGACTATGACGTCCACACTCGTCCAGCATACTGCACAATGTATTTTTGAACGTCTGCGGCATGAATATTATAAATGCAACTTTACCGTGGTCATCAGCATCCACGATAATGTAGGTTATAAAATAACACTTGAAATACGTTATAATTTCTTTGTAAATTTACATTTTACCATTGTATTACTCGTTCGAAAAGCAGTTTTCCCTCAAGAAGAACGATCACGAAACTTAAAAGTTGCTTTTTCTAATTTCATCATTCATAGATAAAACAAATACAAAATCATTGGTTAATCTAACAGCCCGATAAGAAGTTAAGCTTAGTCGTGCCTATGAATATTTGTCTTCTAAATATTCGGAAATTGTATAATGCCCTTTTACGCTGAGTGTTCGTTTTATAGTGATCGTAAGTTCCTATAAGAGAAAATGTTGTGAGTGGGTGGAACACATGTGGAAAATCAGAGACTAATTTAATAATATCATCGGTAACCTTTACATCACCGACAACATCAAGTGTCATTTGTAGGTAAGTGACTAGATAAATTCTTTAAAAATAATACATCCCGAGTTCGTCAGGTGTCGCCTCCAGCCGACGACCGCGCCCGCGCTTGCAGTCTGGCCGAGTATTTATTAAGGTCGTGTCTAAATTTTTTATAATTTTTTTTATAATGATACATTGTTGTGATGGTTAATTTGTCAAAATAGTTCTAAAAAGGAAGAATATTTTTGAAAAGATGCATGATCGATTCCATGCTGTGGATATGGGCTTAAAATTGTCGTGGTTTGAGTTACGGCCGCTTTTAAATAAAGGTATCATTTTACTTTCTTTAATCAAATCGAAAAACACACCTTCATAAAGGCGCTTATTAAATATAAACGCCAAATGTGGCGCAATGCAATATGTAATGAAATTTAAAATCCTAATAGAAAAACCATTAACCACAGTAGTTCTCTTCATGCTTGAAGATTTAAATGTTTTGATGTCCTCTTTCGAGCTTATATAATTAAATTCTAAATCAATACTATAGATCAGAAGTTCAACCTCAAAAAGAAATAAGCCCTTGGAGATGACGTTATGAAAGGGACACCGATACGATTTATAGCGCACCGACTGAGTCGCTACTGCAGATCAAAGTGGCGAAGGCGCAGAAGTGAATGCTCCTCGCAAAATCAAAGACACCTTTGCCCAATCTCTCGAACGATTTGGTCCCTTTCATAGAGTTAATTTATTAATTTCCGCGTTGGGTTCTGAAATACTGAATTTTGCGTCGATTTCCTTGGCAACAATCTGCCTTGGTATATCTGATGATTTGCTAATGGAAGATTAGTTACATAAATAACAAATTTATCAATCAAGATGCAGAAACGTGAGCAAAAGTTGCTTAAAAACTGTAAGTGCCCATAACATTGAACGAGAGAGTTTTCAAAGCTAAAATTATGAATACTGATGTAAAAACATTACCATACTAATTACAAGTTTAATATACGACTTAAGAGATTCTCGTAATAAGAGTTTGTAATGTAACTCATGATGTATAACTCATGATATTGTTCTACAAAAAACGTTTAGTTTACGAGGTAGACTATGTCGTAGTGAACAAGTTAGAATGACTTTGTTATATGTTTTTTTTTTTGTGTTCCTATATTGATACTAATTTTATTATTATTGTAATTGAAATTCGCAAGTGTTATAAACTTTATATCTGTGGACGCCACCTTTAATAAGGTCATCTAAAGCAAACTTTAACTGAAAGATAATGGTAGGTTACATAATTTCATAATACTCAAACAATTATGTATTACAATCGCCATTACTCGTGTGGTCATCAAATTGATAATTTAATTTGCAGTCCACGCTGTAGTATTTCAAGCAACTCTTATGTCATTAGAATTTAAAATACCCTTTATAATTGCATATCCTAAATAATCTTAGTAAATTATTATAAACCAGGCGTCTTAAAAACGTAATATAGCATAAAGACTATGCAATGGAAAAGGTTGTGTAAGCGTGAAAAATTATGTGCAAACATATGCAGTTAACATTGTGAAAAAGAGAAAATTATGCAAGCCTTCCATTATTCACTTTGAGCAGTAATTGTCTCTTTACGAATAGAAAATTATTCGGTTACAAACCGCACAAGGGAACAACAGAGAAATGTTTTAGCGAAACTTGTCTTATATGTAAACTACTTTCACCTGTTCACCTCGTATTTTTTGTCAGTATTAAAACAAGCGTTAACTTTGATTCTCAGCTTGAATATGTTACGAGAAAAAGTGGCGTTGGCCAGACTTGTCTTCTTTGCATGCGAGCGTGTTGACCACTGGGATATCGACTCGTATGACATAAAAACACTTAATGCTCAAATCTTGAAATTAACGGGTCGAACTTTCAAGTTTTCACTCCTTTATTCAGCCAGATGAGTGGCGAATAAACGTTTATTCGACCTTTAACCGTATCCATAGCTTTCCAACAATTCAGTCACGTATGGGTAATTCAAATACGTACATGGCAATCCCCGTGATATGAAAAGCCGTCTGGCAGGATACTTCTCGCAGTCGTCAAATACAACGACAGCCTTTACGATGTTCTTTTAACACTAACGCCAGTCGTTCACGTCAAAACTGTACCGTTTTTAAAACAGCCCCGATGCTAGGCACGCGATAAAACTAGAACCTCGTGTGTTCCAAATGGGTGTTTTTACCATTGCAATGATATTACTTTCTTATTCACAAATTGGTAATATAACATAATTTTAGTTTGTTTAAAATATAACTGTAATTATATAGTTTTTATACGGCTCGAGAGTTGTATAGTTTGTGCTCAAATTAATAATACAGCCTTAGATGTCGTGGTGTCGACTGTTACATTACCTTTTAGTTCTAGGCGGGTAGTAGTAACTTATTATCATTAGCTGAGAATCACGTTACAAATACAACATAAAATGTAATTTAATGATTAATATGGATGAGTTTTGATACTGGAGCGTTAAAGTAGCGATAAAAAAAATTTATTAAATAAAATTTAATTCGGCAGTCATTAGGTACTGCAACGAATAAAAAGTTTAATTAAAAATCTTGGTTTTTTTTTTCATTCAGCGCAAGCGCTCACATAACTCACAATGGCATTCCGTCCTTGAAATCTGAAAAGTTTTCAGCCCTGCGCTATAAATTTCGGAATAGCCCAGCCTTTTATAATACGGGCGTGAGAGACGTCAAGTCTTATCTCTGAAGTTATTTACCCAGTTAATAGTTGTAATTCGATAACGATCTTACGAACTGTGTTGAGTGTTCGTAGAATTGTTTCAACTTATTCGTTCATTGAACAAAAGGCAAATCTCGTTTAAAAAACTTCTCTTTACTATACAACGATAATGTTTATTTATAATAAGTGGCCCTGCGCGTGGTAATAAATAGTCACAATATTTTATGTCATGAATACAAATTTGTCGAAAAAGTGAACTGTTAAATTTTCTGGTGCTTTTTTATTTCTCGGTTGATAATTTTACATTTGCTTTTTAAATCAATAGTGGTTTTCATTAGATTTTTATTTATTGATTACCATTTAAATTATCGCAAATTCTATTGGAAGTTCATTTATATATACGTATATTAATTACTTTACCCCCGTTGTTTTTTTTAACCGATTTAGATGCTAATTCTAATTCCCAAAGTGACGGTAATTTTATGCGAGAAAAAAAACGAATTCAACCTAAAACCAAATCGATTTTATTTATTTGCCGTGAAAGTCAAAAACATGTGTTTGTCTATTTGTTTTTGACGTACAAGGTATTCGTGCGCAGCTTTCTAATATTTTATCATCGACATGTCTTTGTTTTGCAAGAAAGCTCATTTCAGCGATCAATCAAATGTCATTGAAGATAACGCGGTATAATTTAGTTATAATAAACTATCTTAGTTTATGATTTCCTTTGGATTTTTCTGGATAATCGCCTACAACGTATTTAATGTCTAACAATAAGAACTATCGTGTATTCATTGCCGCTGTCTTATATTAATTTTACATTGAGTTGATTTATTGAGGCGCAAAAGCTTAAAAAATAAAAGTATTTTTTGAACTTATATACAAACATGTACAGATCTAAGGTCGCAAATGTTTTGTAAAGTTTACATATAAATAAAATTTAATGTCTGTATTTCTGTTTATTCAAACTAAAGTTCCGTACAGCTGAACGATTTGAAATCAAAACTTGCATAAAACTATATTGTCTCCTGGAATAAGACATGGAATACTTGTTATACCAAACAAATGTTTGGCATGACGAGTATTTAGGACAATGAAGACAAAATCCAAGTAAGAACCGAGTTCATCTGCATCGGGACTGTTATTTTAAAAGAGTGCAGGACTGGTATCAAAATTGAGAGCTGCATCGAGATCGGAAACAATAATTGATAAATATTAATTTAAGCGCAGCGAAGAGGGAGAAGTGCCGTCAGTTCTTATAATCTAAAAAAGGACATAAAATTTAATTTTTAAAAAACATTGTTATATAAACATATTTCGTATATTAAATCAATTTTTTTTATATCTTATCGAAACTAACCACACGGACTCAGCACGTCAACATAAGTCACATATTCCATTCGTAACAGTTAGCCTAAGCGCTGGCTGGATTTTATTGCATTCGATAAAAAGTATCTCACAGGACACGTCGCATCGCGCGGCCCGCCCTCGCGGCTGTAAACATTTTTCATAAGTCTCCATCCCCCTTATGCCCCCTCTTTTCAGTCGCCCTCGCCGCGGACGTCTGGAGCATTCCCTTTGATGTGTGACGTTATTTCTCCCATTCGTGACGAGAAAGTGAAAAGCCTTTTTTTTTTCGAGCCGAACTTGTTACATCTTTACATATGAGCGACGATATATTTTTTTGTTCTTGCTTGAAAAGTACCCTTGTCACTGTGGATTTGGAGAATTGTTTGTTTTTACATTATTGTGATCTGAGAAGTGTGTTCTTTTTTTCAGCTCTTCGTAATAACAAAAACAAATATTTATAACAACAACAACAATCGAGTTTTTATTTTATTACAAGACCAAGGAAAAGGAGTACTTCTTGGATTATCTTGATGTTCGTTTATTGTAAGTTTTTATTGTGTAGACCAACTTTTCACAAAACGATTTCATATGTAACATGTGTTGGAATGTGGAAAATTGTAATAATCTATCTATTCACTACTAAGATGCTCAGTATAAAATGAGCCGCTTCAAATTTAGATTGATATTGTTCTCTTAGGGATCGAGACAGATTTATATCGGACTAGCTTTCGCCCGCGACTCCGCTGGCATGGATATAAAATTAATTTCTCTATCTTTTATATGAAGACGTCTCTCGTCTTCTCTTTAATATTTAATTCATACAATGTCATAATTTGATGTTGATAAAATATTTAGTTTTCTGAAGATTTCTTTTTGAAATTTAAATGAATATAATTAAAATTTTGGATGTAGAAGTTAAGCAGAAAAGGTCATATTTTCAATCAACTCATCTATAAAGAAAATGGATTCATGATAAAATAATATTTCATATTAAACTCTATAGTAAAAACGTCAAAACTGAATTATTCTCAGAAATTAAGACCACAAACTTAAATCTTCTATTCGAAGAGAATTTTACAATCATCCGCCCTCTATCAAAGGTTTACAATACTATCGACTTCAGTATCATTTTTGAAAATTAACACCTTGACCCTAACTCTCCTGTTCGGAAAGAATTTCCCATCCGTACACCCTCTGTCGTAGATTTACGATACTAAAAAAAAAAAATGTGCGTCACGTCCAAACATTCACAAGAACTCGGAATACAATTTTTTTTGACAATCGATCAAACTAAAAAGTATAAAGTAAATATAGTTTAAAAAACTAAAAAACACGCTTTGATGATCACATCGAACTAAAAAACGAAAAATAATTCTTAATATAGCCAGAAAATATAAATGAACGAAAAAAGTAGCATATGTCACTTACCACGGTTTATCTCTATGGAGCAGAACCATGTCGATTCATTTATTCTTTACCGCTTAAAATGAGCAAACCAACGAACAACAAATTATTTCAATTTAATATTCACAATATAAGTGCAGTAAATAAGAGCGCAAACAGTTTTGTCCAATCTGCCAAGTAAATATATGATATTTCTTTATATGTAGATTAACGAAATAAAATACTTTGCATAAGCCTCTGTATTAATTTATTTTTACAATATACATGTGTTTTATTTATAATAAAATAAGTGTAATATTTGTATGTAGGTACTAGCATGCGCTATTACTATTTCATAGCTAGTAATTAAAGAGCACCTTCCACGAACTCTTCGTTGGTGTTGTCGAAAGTGCCCGAAGAATTGTGAAATTAATTTATTATTCTCTTGATAATGTTTTAATTAAGAACGGAATACCTGTTGAATATTCGACGAGGACCATCGCGGACTCTTGAAACTTAATAAACCTCACTGACTTTTTATTGGCGGAAGAAAAGATATTCTTGGCATGAAATCTAGACGCGACGTCTATTAGCTTTTACGACAACAACTCCTAGGGTCCCGTAGGATTCCGTACCGTTCCTCTGACGATTTGTCCATCTGTACAGGGTAGCCGATATCTATCCATCAGTAGCTAATCCAGCAGCCCATAGATTTCTAACTTCTATTTCCATAGAAATGAAGTCACACAAGTAAATTTATGACCTAAATACAAAAATGTATTATGTTTTTGGAAGGATATTTCTTGGCACTCTTTTCGCTTTACGAACACACAAAAATGGTTTAAGTGATACGTAATGTATTCAAGTTTATGTGATGTGTTAAAAGTTAGGTGTCAATAGATGATAGCTCTAACATGACCTTTCTATATCTAAATTTAAAAAATATATAATGTTTATAATAGCATTTTCAGCGAATCTTTAATTTTCTTGTAATTGTTTACAGAAGGTGTAATAAATTTTCAACAAGAAATTAAGAAGTTTACGAAATTTCCTAATGAATAAGTTAGTTGAATAAGTTTCACTGTTCATTATTATTATAATAAAATTGAGAAAAAAATATGCTGTTTGAGAGCTGAAAAAAACATTTGCTTGAAACTGAAAAATTCGTTAATAATATCAAAAGTCGTCGGCTACTTAGTAATTTCACAATGAATCAATTAACTTTGACCGCTTATTCCGTCGAAGATGTCGTGTTGAAACACGTAAAGATGAAATTAGAATGAGTTAGCAGATTTTTAGTTAACGGCCTCGGTGAATTTGAGGGCGATTCAATCGATTCGCTTAGTTAGGTACAGCTCATCTGGAAAAGTGAAGTGGCTCGACCAACTTTGGACGCTCAGGTCAGACCGAAGATACTCAAAAATGATATTTTATTTCTAAAGGTTTTGCGACTTTTACGCTAAAAGCAATGATAACGTCGTTCAAACAATAGTTATGATATGATTTACCGCACATTGCACAAATAATCCTACTGAAATAAAAAGTCACCATGTACAATGAAAAATTAATATAGAGAAAAAAAAGCAAAAACTTTATTATACTGCGCTTAAAATTTTACGATTAACAAAATATATGTACATCTAGCTTTCCTCGGACTTGTCCGCATGGATAAAGTGTATTCCTTTATCTTTCACATTGAACGATCTCGCTGTCAATCCCGATCTCGTTCTGGCTTTCAATTCTAGTCCAGGTATTGTCTCTGGTTTCGATCCTGATCACGCTCCTCATTCTTTTTTCGGCCCCCCCTCAACTTCGCCTCTGATCCCGACTCCCTTTACTGACCCCTCTCTTGCTTTCGATTTCGATGACGCAAACCATTTCTATTTATCCGGGGCAGATCGGTATCAAAATAAAATATGGGCTATATTACTCGGTGATAGCATAGATTTTTGTGAGTGAACGAATTTTAAGAATCGATGTAACAGTTCGTATCGATAAAGCAAACATTCGAACAAAGTTGGAAACAAATACTAAAGTATATTTAATACAAATCTTCTCCATGAAAAAAATTTCGATGTGTTAAGTTTGCGACGATCGGTCAAACGATGTTGGAGTTTAAGGATTTCGCATGTATAAATATACACTTTTATGTGTAAATTATACATGCACTTTTGGATTTACTTATTTTTATATTTTTCCTTTGTTTAAAACAGAGCATAACTGAACATAAATTATTTTTGTTTTAATATCCCATAAAACGAAGGAAACGTTTAACAAAATATGTATAGCGGGTAGTTTTAACGCAATAGCACTCCATAAACATTAACAGGCAGATAAACAATTTAACGATTTTTTTAACATTTTTCCATATTCTAGAGGAGTCTTGTTTCATTTATAGGGGATAAAATGAGAGGGTTAATTTTCCTAGTCTTATTAATATATTATAAATAGTTTTCAGACTAAAGAAAATTTTTTATCACGTTTATTTACATGTAGTACAGAACTTTTTTTTAAGGTGAGTCAAATAGTAAAATCTATTTTGACATACATACTTACAAATGTATCTATAACATTCAATTACCAATGACATATGAAGGTAAAAACATCTTTTTCTTATTTTGGCGATTAACAGTTTAGAAAAATAATATGCACTTCTGTCCTATAGACGTTAGTTATATACTATAAATGATTTTTGTTTAGTTGTTTCAACTGTAATTATATAACTACTCATTATACCTATAATTTCAGATGGGATATTTTTCAATGTTTTAAAGCTAGTTTTCGAATTACTTGGTGTCAACTTTGCTTTGAGTTTAATAAAAAACACTAGTTCAGGATTGATTTATTTCATTTTTATTGGTAAATCGGTATTAATTAATTTTAATCGCACAAACACACAAGCGCGGTTTCTTTTTATATAAAATGAGTATTGAACTAAAAAAAAATATAACAAAAAAGAAATGAACAGTTGGGATAAAGGGGATTTACAAAATTGGTATTTTAATTTAATTAACTAATTATTTGCATAAAAAAAAAATGGAAGATGGTGAATATGATGATTAAACATGCTCATAAAAAACCTTGAATAATATTTATCAAAAGCTTTTTCATCATAATACGTAAACTCCTTTAAGTTGGTAGCTTCATTAAGTTGGTCGTATTTTGAAACATATCCTTCATGTCATCGACTACTCCAAGCAATTTTATAGTGATTTTCAATGACTTCAGGATAAATGAAAATAAAAAAGTTGTCCACCAACAATTTTTGGCGAGCTATTTTTTTTTCTAATATATACTAGGTCGGGAAAAAAGTTTTTCTGTATTTTATGAGCAAAAAGTTGTAGTAAAATCTCTTTGGTTACGCTGTTTGTATCTGTCTAGTATTTATACCATTAAATAAATGACATTTTGAAAAAAGAAAAAAAAAAATAAAACGGTGTACAGCCATTTTTTATATTGTTTTTCTATTCACCAAAATGAGTGAATCGAACGTAGAAATTGATACATTCTGAAGTTTTATTATGAAAATGGGGAAAAATATGACACAGGCCGTAAATAACATTTGTAATATTTATGGACCTAATGCAGTGTCGGTAAGAGTAGCATCTGATTCAAGCGTTTTCAGTCCCAAAATTTTAATGTCAAAGATGAACTTCGCTCTAGTTGACCTGTTCCTGATAAAGTCGATGCCATTTTCGAAAAAATAGAAAACGACGCACATTGTAACACTTTAATGAGAAAGTTTGGTATGGAAAGTCAACGATTAATAAACAAAAATAACCTAAACTCCTACCGTTGCATCGTTTAGATATTTTTTTTTATTTATATGACCGTTACTGAATATTAAATTATATGCAATAAATTTTCACTACAACCAAATCAAATTGCAGCTGCCTGCTGTCGCTGTGTTCACAGAATGGGTGCTATTTGCAGCATTTAAATAAAAACGTAAATAATAAAGATAGATTTATAGTGTCAGTTATTTTTATTAAAACAAATTTTTATCATTAAGTATTTCTTACACTCCTTAAATATTAATAGCTTTCCAGTCATTTTTAAAATGCAAATGTCTGTACATGAAGGTAGTTCTTCTTGAAACTCGTTGGAAAAGAAGACTATATCTTCTTATCGTAGCTCTTTCAATTAAGAAAGAGTTAACATAATATTTTTTAAGACAATTCTAAGTAATAAACAACGTACGACATTTTTTAATTTCTGATTAGGCAGATATAGAAAGTTGCACAATGACAATCTTACATAAAATCGTAAGCAATACATGTAAAATTCAGTATTTTGTAAGAAAGAAATAACAAAAAGTATCCGATGTTTAAGCAATTTAGTTGTTATTTAAGAGGTACTATTTTTGTTGACACTTTTCCCCTATGTAGAGATCATAGCGGAAAGTGTCAACAAAATTAATATCAAATCTGCTTACAGAAATCAACAAATTTACTTAGGTTAGGCTTAGGTTAGATTTGATATTGTATGGGGTGTTAATTCGCGTATATTCATAACTAGACGCTTGCCTGCGACACGCATTAACATGTAGCATGCAACTCACCGCTGACCCTCAAATCTGTTCTTCCACCACAAATCCTCATCCAACAAATTGAATATTGATTAGGTTGACAGATATCGAACACCTAAGCAAGTATTAATCTTTGCTCAACAGTTGCGCACCCAACCACGTCGCTTAAGGTTGTTGAGGGCGTATCCGTTGGTAGTTTTAACACTCCTCACATCCTAGTGGGTGTGAATATCTGTATTCTCCTGAGAATGTGCCGCTCTGGCATAAAACATATATAGAAATAGCATTGTAATTATTTAGCGGACTAAGATAAATAAAATATTAATATTTGCATAAGCGTTCGATAGGTATCTGTCATTCTTCTCGAATCAATATTCAATTCGTTGGACGAGGATTTGTAGTGAAAGAACAGAACAGGTTCGAGGCTCAGCGGTGGGTTGGTTGATGTATGTTGATACATGTTAAAGACGAGCGTCTTTGGTTGGGTTGTTACAGGGTAAGCCGGAAGTTTCAATTTCACGTTACAAATAATGACACCAAAAAAATGAAGGACAGCAAGTGTCGACCTATATTTTGCCGGCGTGAATGCTTTAATGTTAAATGTTCTCTAAGCAAATTAAAACTGTGCATTGAACAATACCCTGTAAATTTTTGTCTGGATTTAATCATAGAGTGATTCCGAAAGCATTGACGACCCAGTGGTAAGTAAGACTAACGAAAAAATACATGAAATTTGTTTTGACGTATAAAAATATTTTAGGACGAGTTAGTACTTTCAAATTTCATGTTTTATTGATTTTTTGAAGTCAAGGCGAACTCAAATACAAACCGATTGTTTGTCTGTACTTCTATTATAGGAATAAAACAAATAACGTGCATCATTTTGTTGTCGCTAGCTTTAAAATACAACTTTTACCGATTGAAGTGGCAGAATTTTCACAGTTGCATACAGTCACGTACACTGTCGCTTTAAAAGCGAATTACTTCTAGCGTAGAGGAATTGAGAGTCCATAATTTTGCTCAAATGCTAGAATTTTTAAAAATATAATATCTTATATGCTGTATAATGAAACGTAAGCGTGCTTAATATGAACACCTACATTTTTTTCCCCAGAAGAATCCCGTGAGATGTGGCATGGTCGGAGTCGTTCGGTTACTTACCTACTAGCTATTTCCAAAACTCACGAACCTCACCGAAACTCCACGTCCACACACATACACACACCCCCATACATACACTGTTCCCTCCCGATATTAACACTCCTATATAACATTGTGTAACAATTATAATTTTATGATATATTTTACGCGCGTCCGGTCGGATAAATCTACCAAAAAAAGTCAAAAATTACGCTTCGAGGGTCTAACTCGTAAATAAAAATTTTCCATCGAACCGTAAGTCTTTTGCAATGCAACACGATTTTAAGCATTTCGCATATTACACCTAACCTAGCGTCGGTATCAATGCTGGCGTTGGAGAAACGTGACCGAAGATGGCACCTGAAAAACAAGCTTTACACACGAAAAAACAAAGCTCATTCTGTTATTCTTTCGTTTTACATAACCGAGGGTCGTAGATTACGTCAAAACAAGGCGGGTGTGCTCCTTTTCGCAGCTCACTATTTTTACCCGGGCACGTCACGTCGCCGGTCAGGCTTTGATACGGAATCAATTTTTCTGCGGACGTGGATGATATTTCTCTTTTATTTGTTGCAAATTGGATACCACTCGCGCGCAGACGGCGAGCTTCAACGTTCTCAGGGAAACTATTCGTGTCGTCGCTTTCGAGATGCTATTTGTTGTTTGCATAATGTATAAAAAAAGATCCGGCTATCGATTCGGTGATTGAACAAGCTATCGATGGACCTGGACAATGTGACGCATTCTTTTGAGAAATTTGCTTCGAGCCGCCTTTTCTTTATCATCATATCAGAAACGGTGTTTTGATCCAGAAAGAAGAAAGTATAATCGAGCCAACTCTAATTTTGTTTGTAAACATATTTTTCGTTAATTTGTACGTGTTTTATATATATATATATATATATATATATATATATATATAATGCAATGTTTTCGGTCCCTTTAAGTGTTTCATTGTCGCTGATTTCAAGAAAACGGTGAATACGTCAATATTACTTAGAAAATTAAATATTCTATTTATTCTATAACTTTTTACCAAATGTTTATAAAAATTTCAATAATACGATTTACTTGGATTTAAAATTTTCTATCACCATACATATTGTTTTAGTTGCTAACAGTAGGTGCTCCGGCCGGACGTGCCTTCAATATAGGTTTACATTTAAAAGGAGACGTTTTATATCGAAGCTAGCCACGATCTGCGTGGGCGTAGGAATTGTGAGACTTTGTGGGCATTATTTCAACAGCTCTCATTTCTACTCCCATTCTCACTCCTACTCTGTCGCTTTATTCTATTGGTTCTGTAATTTTCGCCTAAAAGACCAACAAACTGAAAACGTCTGTCTATTTATATTATGAAAAGAACGATAGCGCGTTTCAGGTTACGTATGACATCACTTATTGCCTTCGAGAAGAAATGGAAATTATATTGTGTTTCATGTACGTAACATAATATTGGTCTCTGATTTATTTCTGAATAATTAAGCGGAACAATAGTATTAACATTTTAATATCTGTTTTAATATTACAATGTAGGCTTCAGTTCCACTGATTCATTATGATTAATTTAAAATATTTGTAATATAACTAACTCGGAAATTACTTGTCACGGGTATTTTTTTCTATTACATTGGACTTCTTTATTGCAGCCCAATAAAATGTATAAAGGTTTCCAAATGTAAATGTAGACCATTAAATGAAAAAAAAAAGACCTTTAAGGACGCGGTTTTGTCGTCGTCTCTTACGTCGCCATTAAGCAAGCGATTCGCATTTCGTTTGCGATTTGCACATAAATAAGAAATAGAATAACTAGCCTAAACAGTTACCGTTCCAACTCGCTCGTCGTGCATCAGAGCCGGGCGCGCTGGACAACGCGGTTTGACCAGCTCACTGATCAGACATTGCCCACCACGACCGCCGAGGACTGCTGGCTGATGACCGCCGTCGCCAGTACGATGACCGCGTCCGAGGACCGGTGGCTTAACGTGTTTGAAAAGGCGTGCTTTGATTTGCCTCAAGTTTAAATTCATTCGTGAATTCGCTCGTAGCCAGGATAAAATATAAAAATATAAAAATTTCGCAAATATTTATATCTGTAATTAAATAATTTTATACATTTCTCCTCCCGAAACCTATATCCAGATAAACGTTTTATAAGATAGATATATGTATCTAAATATCATTTGTATACTTTCTACATTTTCTTGTTTTTGTGAAATAAATAAATAATTAAAATAAATTTAAAAACATACAGCTGAAAAATAAACAGTGTTTCACTTTTATTAAAGTATATTTAGTATGTATAAAAAATATGAACACGTTGGAACATAAAGGAAGAAAATAAAATTTTATGTAATTTATGTAAAAATCTTTATTCCTAGTACTAAAACTCCCACAATTCGATTTGATTATTTTTAGCCAAAAACAGTGAAATATTTATTCTTATTTCATTTACAAAGAAGAAATATAACTGTACAAAAAATAAATGTCCAGAAGATATATAACAACACGATAGACATAATGTAAATTATTTATTGGCTTGATTATTATATTGGCTATTTCATCCCGTCTGCAATGTTGATATTCGTAATATTTCAAATCTTATAAATACAAAGAAGAGGAATTATCTGTACAGTAATCCAGAGACATAATATTATTCAGGATGTGCGTAAGCAGTAAATACCACATGGTTAATCACACGATACACAGTAAAGCTACTTTATTCAGATAAGCTTGAGTATCGAAGATCGAACCGTGTCAATAATCCGATAAGCTCATATCGCGTGATGTCACCCCGGATTAGGAATTTAATCATAAAAGCTTTCAATAAAAATGTTCCAACTCAATATGATATTAGTTTCCCATATTTTTAGGAAAAGCTACAAATACACGACAAAGTTACAGTTACTTTCGGCAGGTTTATTAGTGTCTTAAAAAATATATATTTATAAGACTTCTTGATCGAAAGATGAATGAACTCACTCTTATAGGTTCTGATATAGTCGATTTAAAAGATAATTATGTACTTAAAAAAGGAAAAGATTTTTTTTTAATAGAATTTTATGTTATTGCTATAAATTTACAACATAGATTGTATAGATTCAATACCGATTATCCAAAAAAACTAGTGGCATTCAAAAAGCGAGAGCACACTGTCGCATTGGCTATCGTTTAAAAAAGAAATAGGCAGTCCAATGAATGCCCTATATCGTCACAAATTTGAACGCACTTCGTTTTGCTTTTTTTCTGTAAATAGTGTAAGATAATTATGCAAAAACTGCAATAAATATAGAATAATATCCATCCTATTGACGCTATAACAGTAAAATCGCGGGATTACCGCCACTCGCCTTATTAGTGGCAAAAGAGCGATTTCGTTGCAACGACTCGCCTTCGATCGTGTGATTGCATTCAAATGACCCTCTAAAACACTTCATTCGTAGTGAGTCACCGTAATTCGGTCGAAATGAAAAAGATAACCACAATAAAATCAAATAAATAAGTGCTTTATTGATAAAATTCAATACGTTTTCACAATTATTAATGATAATAAATTATGAGCTTTCAAAATAGCTTTTTATTTGTAAACTTGCGAAACTTTATTTCCCGCTTATTCTTTATATTTTTGTTTAACATCTTTATGTAGCCCAAAAAATGTTAAATATTAATAAAATATGTTACGCATACGGCCGAATGAAACGCCAGCTAAACACTCTCACTGATTTAATGTACAGTTCGCGGGTAAACGCAGCTCATGCGCAACGGCGCATGGACATATAAATATATTATAAATAAGAACGGGTTTTCGTATATATAAGATCGCTGAACCCTAACACTGTTTCATTAAACATAGCCAAAGTTGGCACAACTAAATACTTTTTTACGCTAAGGGCTTTTATATTATGTCTACTCGCGTTTGTCACCTACTTTGTCCGCACCTATGTATTATTGTACGGAACTACTACACCGATTCTGAAAGTTCTTTTACTCGTGTGAAGTCACTGAATAATGTAATTTATATTTTATTTCGATAGTAGCAACATTCCCGCTTTCGTATAAATTGCAACTGTTGCTGCAAGCGATATCAGAAAGCGGGACAGGAAGAAGAATTAACAGCATGACCGGGATAAGGAACAGTACAAAGACCAGAATTGACTTGGAAGCGAGATTGAGATTGACAATAATATAGAATAGTATAAAATATGAAGAAATATTTTAGAATTTGTCCACATGAACGAAGCTCCGTGCGAAAAGCTAATGGACTATTTATAATATAAAAAACAATACACCGAAGGCCTTGCAAGCACAAGTCTCGACACTGTAATAAAGATAACGAATACTGTTAAATGTTTAAGTAAATTGTAATTACTCACCGTGCTCGATGACGTTTTGTCCTATTCACTGTTTTTTTTCCTACGTAGGGCCTAGCGAATGATTTAAATGTTAGGTCGGGGAAAAAATTTTTTCGTGTTTTATAAGTAAAAAGATGCAGCGAAATCTCTTTGGTTGTACTGTTTGTATCTGGCTAGTTTTGATACCATTAAAGAGATGATATTAAAAAAGAAAAAGAAAAATGAAAGTAAAAACGACGATTCGCCATTTTTTCATTATTTTTTGCTACGCCAAAATGAGTGAATCTAATGTAGAAATTCGATACATTTGGAAGTTTTATTCTACTGCTAAGAACTGATGTGGCTCGAGCAAGAACTAGGAAAAAAACGGCCGAAATTTATCAACAGAAACGGTGTTTTTTTTACCGTGATAACGCCAGACCACACACATCTTTAGCCACTCAGCAAATATTGAGAGAGATTGGTTGGGAAGTGTTAATGCATCCACTATATAACTCTGGCCTTGCACCTTTAGATTCACACCTGTTTCTGGCTCTTCAGATTTTTTTAAGCAGTGTTAGGTTAACATCAAGAGAAGACTGTCAAAACGATTTGTCGCAGTATTTTGATCACAAGTCACCAAATTTTTACAGCATTGGGATCATGTCATTACTTACAGAATGGCAACAAGTTCTTGAAAAAAATGGCATATACACACACATATATATATATATATATATATATATATATATATATATATCTATATATATATATATCTTAATCTATAAAGAAATTATAAAAAAAAACGATACGGGAAAACATTTTATAGAAGTAAAAGATGAAAACAATTTTTTCCTCACACTTCATTGCGTGGGGTGTCATTGAAAATATATCTAAAAACTCTGAAATAAGTTATCCTTTAATTTAAAATTTTGAGATTTATTAATTTCTAAATTTATTGTTGTATATATTACGTACTAAAAAAACAAACTTTGTGTCTCTTCTATAATCCCTCTCTTTTTAATAACGTATAATGTTTAAAAAAACATCGTAATGAAACCTTAGAAGTTAATTAAACGCAAATTATATTACTTTGATTAAATTATTTAAAAGTTTCTTAAGTATTTGCAGTTTTCAGTTGTCACTAGTTTCAGTAGTAATAAGTTTAATATTAGTAACAATATAATAATAACCAAGCCCTTTAGTTATGCTTGGATTTTAAAACTATAGACATTCAAAAAAACATGTTTGTGAGGACATTAATTAAAATTAGTTATTTTATATTTATAAAAAGTATTAGGATACCAGTTTTATTCAAACTTAACGCAATCGCAAAACTTCACAAGTCATTTCTTTCATTGTGCATAACCCTGGATGCGGGTGTACAACTCCCACTTTGACCGGTTTTTTTTTATTTTATTTATATTTATTCTCTATTCCTAACACGTCGTTCTTTTCTTTCGACCTTAAGCATTTCGAGACGTCAACAGGCTACGTTTCGCAGAATAACGTCCTTCCTCGTTATTAATAAGATCACAGGGCAAATATTATTACAAAGATAGCGCCCTACGCCCTTCAGGATTACTCCGGCTTATTAAACATCGGACGCATTAACGGGAAGACTCTCTTTTTCTCCGGCGCAAACTAACTCTTATTGGGCCGATATACTCGAAATCACTCCACGAGGACGCAACCCGTATAATGCGCCATTATGTTGAATACGGGCCTGATAAGGCACATAAGTATTTATATTGTACGAAAGTATTAAGGCACTCGTGCACTAGAGTATTTTCGGAGCTTTTCACATAAACGCAACATGGGATCCGATCTCGTAATACGAATTGATAGCTCAATTATAATCACTGTGCGTATCGTGAAGCTAGTTTCTTACTCTCATGGACAGTTTGTCAATGGTTAAGATTTATTCGAGGAAAAATTAACAAAAAGAGACTGAATCAAATTTTCTTCGAAATACTGCTGTTTAGTTTCTCAACAATGAAAGGGTAGTAGAGAAAGTTACATAGATACCAAACAATAAGACAAGTTGTTTGTCACTACACATGTGAAATACAACGGAGCCGTGTATGCGTACTTCTAGAAGGAACACGTGGTTTGGAGACAGAAGATTTAGGTTGCCTTTGCGTTTAACATTTCGCCCTGTCTTTATCTCGAGAGCGGTGATCGATTTGTGGTCAACTCGGGCTGTTCTGGGACACGAAGGACGTGTTCCGATGTCACGATGCTATGAATAACAATGATTTTCGTAGGTGAGCGTTTGATTATCCAGTGATAATAAAACCATTTGGGATTCCACTAACTTGTATAGTCTTTTCTAACTAAATTTGAAACTGAATTGACTTGCCAACGACAATTTAAGAATTAAGAACGTCTCAGCACATGTGACTAATAATCTTAACAAATTTGTAAAAAATAATTTTATAGATTTTAAGAATTACATTTCAAATGAACCGAACTGCATACTACATATTATATGTTAACGCTGAACTCCAAAACCGTCCGACCGATCACCACAAAATGAGTGATTTTATGAGCATGAGTAATTTTTTGTGTAGAAATGTATTATATGCTATCCCCTTTCTTTTAATTCGAGACCAGGAGGCGCTGCAGCATACCAACGTCTATTATATATATATGTATGTATAGATTACAAATATATATGAATAAAACTGATTAAAATATGAATATTTTATATAGGTATTATAAAGACTGGCTGCACAATGTCTGCCGGGTTCAGCTAGTCATGGGGACACTCTCCTACAATAACATATCTGATTCTACTTAATCCCTCCACACTGGTCCAGTGATGCGGTTCCTTAAGGACTGGCAATTTTCGGAACCGGCAGCTAAACGACTTATTGTAATAAAACTACAACATGTTTCGTACGACAGTTCATGTTCCGGCGCGTTACAGGCAGCCTGCGGGCATGTGTCGTCAGTGAGACGGAAAATGTAGTGGGGCGAGTTAATGCACACATTCATACTTCTCTATGAAGTCAGTTGTGTGATCAGTTTCAAGTAACAAACACGCTGTCCCTTTGTAAAATTATTGCCAAATTTGCAAAAAGTGCTTTTAAATTTATTTAAAAAAAAATTAAAACGCTTTTTGAAATTTTTTTCAACACATGCACGGACGCACGCACTCATGCGCGCGCGCGCACACACACACACACACAAACACACAAATATACAGATATTATTAGAAAAATGGTCAAAATTAATTTCTTAGAACCTAAAAAGTCAAGATCTGATGAAAACTTTATTCTTGAAAATCACGTTGAATACAGCATTTCTTCAATATATTAAAATTTTTCATTGTGGGAGAGCAAAAAGCGCTAGTTTTTTTTTCATATTTTAACTATTATATCTTTTAAATATTTAATTCAATTTTGATCTGGTTTACACCTTTTAGACGCAGTTTTCTAACAAGAAAAAGATGACCGAATACCAAACAACGATCCATCAACGATTTCACGTGTTATTTTGAAAAAATCATGTTTTTTCTAATATTTCGTTAACCATACAAATGTATGGTTAACGAAATATTTGAAATTGTTCTAGAGAAAATGAACCAACAGATTTTGATGCAGTTTGAAAATATCAACGTTGTTTATAAAGAGGAATAGCTGGTTAAATTTAAGAATTTATCGATAGAGCAGTTTGAAATATATATTTTAAAAAAACCTTTTTGATAAGTATATCCCTAACAATATATCTTGAACCAACCACCCGATTTTATTGAATTTAAAGAGATAAACATTGTTTTGTAAGGAAAGAGCTGGACTTATTTTGGAAGCTATCGATAGAACAATTTACAAAATATTGTCTAACAACCCTTCTTAAGAAATTTTCTCCAACGATGTCTCTTGAACAATCAATCGATTTTTATGCAGTTAGCTGCATTCGATGCAACTGCGACAAGAGCTGATTACATTTTAGTATCGATGGTAGGATAGCCTAAGTCATATATGTATATATATATATATATATATACAAAAAATCCGAATTTATTTTTGAGTTTTCTCAAAATCCACCTTGCGAAATTAGAAAAACGTTTCAGAAAGTCCAAATCAAGTGGACCTTTTCGAATTTCTCAAGTTATGCACGCTGGAAAAGGGTTGAAAACGTCAGATTTGGTGAAAACTCGATTTTCAAAATTGAGATGAAAACAGCAAATTCCGAATTTTATGGAATTTTTCAATTTCCATAACGGAAAGTGGAAAAAATCAATTTATCAACATTTAAATCCACCGAGAACCCCGAATGACCTCACAAAAAAAAAGCCTTTCCCCTCGAGGCGTTATAAACTCCGAAATCGGGTTACACACTTTGTTTTCGTGGAACAAAAGCGGCCCCCTTTAACGGCAGGTGCGTAAAGTTGGCCGCTTTATTTGCCGCAAACTCTCCCGCACAGCGGGTCGCGTGCGCCGAACGCGTCCGATCCGATACTTTAGAGGGCACGATATTGCGATGGAGCGTTTAATAAGAATAGGTGATCACCGATAAAATACACTATTAATGCCCTTGGCTTCGGTCGTCTATACGAACGTTCGCTTCCATATATTTCTTTTCCTTAGGTAACTATTTTTATTTATATTTAAAATTTCTACAATATTTGAAGTTACACTTATTTAGGTGCTTTATAATGATGCGCACGCACACCGACATTTAAATCGACACCATGAACTTGGTTGGTAAATGTCTCTCAAGTTTTGCAGGAAAGACTATCAATAAAGTGAAAGCAAGGACATCTAACACGTACGTTTACGTGCGCATGAGAACTGATCCCTATATTCAAGGTAGTCATTAAATTATTTTAAATATTTCAGAATCTACAACACTGTTTCACATCAGTACGAATCAAGTATATTAATGTAAATAAATATGTGTGTATTCAAATTATAGTGGTTTAAGATATTTATTGATACCTAACTGGCCCGGCAGATGCTGTTCTGCCCTTTTTTGTGGTAGTCTCACCCATGTAGTTAATGCCTGCAGCTTTCTTCAGCATGAACGTAGAATTAACTCCTTCTTCTTTTGTATCGATCGATGTCAATTTTAATCGACATCGATCGATTTCACTTCCGATTCCGATCCCAGTCACACTTTTGATTCTGTTTCTGGCCTCGTTCTCGATTCTGCTTTCCTTCCCGTTTTCAATTACAATTCCGCTACCAGTCGCAGTTCTAATTTGAGTGAAGCCGACGACAAATGCTAGTTTTAAAACGAAAATATAAGCTATATTAGTCGAGAATGGAGTAGCTTTATATAAGTTAAAGGATCATTAAAATCGTCTTAAAACCCAGAGATTAATGTTAACAGCCTAATTTACTTAGAAATAGTATAGCTATCTGTTATTGAAAGAGTTTTAAAATCCGTGTAGCAGTTCGGTTTAACAGTAAAAATACGTAGATGAGATTGGGGACAAAAGCTAGTTTGTTTTGTCAAAAGACTTTCCGTGTTTGCATACACCGTATCACTAAAGTTTCACCTTAATCGGATCAGTGATTTAGGAAATCGGGGGCAAACACACGACCATTCGTTTTTATGTATTAGAATTCCCTTATCTTTTGTATTGATCAACATGAATTTCAATCCCGTTCTTGGATTTGATTTGTAACGAAAAGAACTATGTATATTCATTGTTCGAATTGTGGGTTACGGGCATGAGTTCATACAAAAATCCCTTATAAAATAGCATTTTCAATTTCTCCTGAATTTTTAAATTTTCTAGGCAACTTTTTCAATTTTTCTTTGCCTAACAATATTATTCGGACTGCTATGGACATTACAAAAAAATTAGCCAATTCGGTGTAGCAATTCTCAAGTGATCTGCTTTTCATTTTTCTTTCTACCATACGATAGAACCTGCATACATAAATTACGATTTTTACAGTTTGCCAGTATCTGACAACTTTGCCTTAAAATTTATAATATTTTTATTCTGAAAACGAAGCAAAAAAGGATTACGCATTCTTTAAATCAAGAGAGATAGTAGTTTAGTAGTTAGTTCAAACGGATAGATCTCAATAAATCACAAGATCCCATATAAAGGAGAATTTTTAATTTTTTCCAAATTTTAAATTTTCTGGGGTAATCTTTTGAGTTTTTTACATATAAAAGCTAATTGGAACTGTTACGAACATATTAAAAAAAAAACAGCCCAATCAGTTCAGCCATTGTCAAGTGATGCGCTCAACAACAAAAAGCATTTCATTTTTATAATATACATAATTGCGAATATTAGTGATAAAAGTGGTTATTAATATTATAAGCTTTTAAGTATCTGTCTAGAACTGAGGTTCATTGTCGGTACGTATTATTTTATTTGCTATTATGCATTGTTATTATTAAATTACAATTGAATAAATAGTTCATTCTAATTATTTTTGGTATTTTAATTGATTCTGTATGCAGAATAATTTTATACACTTGTTTTTATAAAAGTAGCATGCGCACGCACGTACGCATCCGCGCACGCACCCACGCTTATAAACACGCAATACGTTTACATATAGACATAATAAAGTGTATAAGTATTACCCCCTTTATTAATTTGTTTCCAATATTTTTCAAGAATATTATAATTGATGAGACATTTTCAGAACTTGAAAAGAATTACTATGTTTCATACGTGATTGATTATTGCATAATTGTAAATTTAAAAATCGAATGTTAACTTTTATAAATTAACATCCGAAGTTTATATATAAATTTGATAAACATATTCAATTATAAATAAAAAAAAATGGTGTAGTAGTTCACTTATACGTTTACAGCAAAAGCTAAACGAAAATCCTTTAATATTTCCATGAGAAATAGAAAATTGTCTTGAAAATCTAATATGTACAAAACGTGTTTCCTTATTTCACCAAAGACTAAAATGGTAAACTAATTTAGTAGCTATTATGGTGGTATACGTACACCAAAAATTTGAGTTCGAAATTCTTTCCTATAATGACTTTTTTTATTTTCTTACCTAGGATTTTTTTTTAATTATACCAAACAATTTTGGTTGAGATTAAGATGATTACGCTAGATAATGCGATAATTTACGATAGTATATTTATACAGAAACCTCTGCACGCGTGTATCACTCGCACTTGGATGTTTTTCTTTTATTTTATCAATGCCAATGAAAGGTGAGTGAAAAAGACCTTCGCCAAATCGTCATACAGTTTTCGCAGCATGAGTTCGATTATTCCACTATCCTTCACAGCTGACAGAAGACGGGCTACTGAGAAATCATGTGGGTTTTGATCGATAACACACCACCATTATGACCTAAAATCTAAAAATCATTCAGACTATATATATATATATAGCAAATACCAAAATAATATTCAAAACGAGTGTATATTAAACCAAAGGAAAACTCAGATTATAATTTTAGGATGGAATTGAAAAATACTTGGACCATAATACACTTCACGGTTGAGGTGTAGGGCATATCAAAAACATAAGTTCAGAATGCAAATTTCGCAGATTGATGGTGTCGATGATAAATAAAAAAAAGAAAATGAGTATGCATTTTTGTGTTCACGATACGCCAAAGTGCCGAGCTTTCATTAGCACTCCTACGCCGGGACAACTTTGAAGTTTAATTACCTGTTTCATTAAGGGCACGTCAGTTACGTTAATTAGCGGAAATTCATGCTTTAACTTAATCCCGGATATAGGTACTTAAGCGTCAATGTATTGATTAACATTTGTTTTATAAAAATTAAGCTCTTTTTCCTCGACATCTTTTAAATTCACTTTTGACTCATAATCCATTTTTGAATTGAGTTTCGAATTGAGAACTTGCATTAAAAAATGATATTGTGTCAAAAATGAATATAAAAGGTGGTCGTGGAAGAGGCGCCTAATCTAGTGAAAAAAACTCATCGCTTTTGGGATGAAGTGAAATTTAATTTTTTAGGTAAATCAGAACTCGAAAATTTATATAATAATTACGAGTACAAGTCGTTACGAAGAAAAAAATTATTTTTCTATGTGTATATATTATGTTTATGCGCATAAAGAAATTGTTATGCAAATGGTTTGTTTCTTTTTTGAAAAACAAAATGTTACTCTAACAATCGATTTTGATTGTTTTGTTGTATATACGATTGATCGATTGCTGTATGATTCGACCAACCTACCCTTTTTACCACCTAAACTTTTTTATCTAAGTTTAATTTTTAAAATATATATGTATACAAAAACAAACAGTCTACAAGCTGTTTTCGGTCGTTATTAGATTTCGACTAGAGTTTTTAGTAATTGGACAAATTGTTTATTAACTAAAATGTCCAAATATTTCATGCAATCGGTGGATGTAACTAACTTCAATCGTTTATTCAATATATTAGGTAATAAAATCTTTTGAAAATAAATTACCTCTCTAGTATCTATTAGTTAGTTCACATTACCTTCTACCTAATTTAGTTACCTAACAAGGGAAAGAAGGGAAGGTATTGTGTAAGAAGCTTTACTTATTAATATTTACATTTATATTGAATTTTCAAGCTGAATTTGTGATTTCATTCATTTACACGTAGTCAAATAGGAAAGATTACGCAGATATTAATTTACGGTGATATGGACGACCTACAAGTATCATCAGAGTTTTATAGGTCTCGTTTTCAGTTTACTCAAATAAATAAGTACTTGAGCGATAAAATTCTTCTCAGTAGAATATTGTACTATTTATTTTGTAGTTTGATTTATGATATCGCACCTCGTATAGTCGTTTTTCAAATTTACCCATTCTCAACGAATACCAAAAACTAGAATTACCCGTTATCAAAGTGATAGTACCCGATAAAAAGTAGAACCACCTCTACAATATCTTGATTATTTTATTAATTGCCAAAATTTTAAATTCTAAATAATTAATATTTTATTTAACATTGATTTATAAGTAGACTCATTTACAATATACTAAAAATATTATAAACTAGAGTTTTATGTAATGATGTAAACATAACAAGTTATGTCACAGGATGAAGAGTTTTAGTAGAAAACATTAGTAATAATTTTGATGATTTTCAAAATGATTGATGATTTTGGAAAAGGTCATCATGAAAGTCGGACGGGCGCATGCCCTGTAGTAAATTGGATGTTTTCTTACAAACCATGAAGGTATGTTTACAGCCGCTTCGAGACGTGCGGCACCTGCCGCCAAAGGGCCGTTACTTTCGTCACGTGATCGTGAGAACTCATCATACTTTGACCTTCATTAATTACCTCGCCCCCTTTGTTATTCTTTTCCGGGCTCCAATAACAAAGACGTACGGCCCAATGTAATAACGCCCTTTGTCTCCCTCCGTCCCAACAGCGCCCTCGTCGGTCAGACAGTTCACGTAACGTTTTCGCGCTATCCGGTTTATGGGCGAAAGTCGATAATATTAATCTCTCTTAATATCTGTTTGGGAGGAGTCGGATCGCTAACGATTGTTATGGCTGTTTAGTTAATGACATCAAAAAGCTATCATAATATGTCATCGTGAACTTCGTGTGACGCATCCCGACCTGTACAAGCCTGTATCCGTCCATATGATTATATTAATTTACATTCGACGCATGCACGAAATGTTATTTTAATGCGTATGCTTTGCGCAACCATGCACACGTCGCTACTTACCTGTTAACATTACACGGTACTAAAACTTATCCTGACATTTAAAAAAACGATATAGAAGGAAAAAATCATATGCTTTCTTAAATAAAGCTACTTCAAAATATTTACGTCATTTCCCGAACCAGGGACTGTCTCGAAGGTATTGATGCTATAAACACAGTTACTACAGAGATGTTTCTCATATGTATAAACCACGACAAATTTAAAAGCACACTTCTATTAGCAGCATTTAAGTAGTAGCTTACATACGCACTTATTATCCCACATTATACCATAAGTCTGCTCTCCTACGCATGATCCTAACTTATTACATACTTATCAATTAAAAACATCCTGAAATTAGTCACGAATGTGGACGATATTGGATCTCCAACAGTAAGAGGGATTCAATTTTCAGTTCAAGTACGAGTGATAGCGAGTTCTGTAGAATTATAATGATAAATTTCATATCTCAAATGAATGGGGCTTCTATCGAGTGCTCGGCAATACGAAAATAATCAACGCGGAAAACTAATTAAATACATATCGGAAACCTCTTCGCATCCGACTGCGGTAATTTTAATTTTTTAATCTGTAATTTAATTAATTAAAATGCGAACGGGGCTATAAATAAAACAATCAAATGGAAACTTTATGTATATTGTATTAATTTATTACACGTTTTACTTTAACAGTAAAATTGTATACTAAGATGACTTATAAGGCTGACTGTTTTATTTGTTTTTCTTAGGCATAGACAGGTTTTTATAGATCGTAAGCAAATGTGATGTTTCTAATCTGACAGTTTAGGTTATATTTAAAATGGAATCCAAAACACAATATTAACGTCATCCTCTTTATAATCAGTTTCACAGTATTTCACAGTCAAAATAATTTCACTGTTGAACACTACATCACAACTTATACTAAAAAACAAAGAACTGTGATAATGAAAGGTGAAAAATAAAATTGAAGTACTTAAACTAAGCTGGTACAGAGAGAGAAATCTAGAAAAATAACTCTCATGTTGTGCAGATATTACATAAAGATTATTGTACATTTTATATACAGCCACACATCAATTTCAAATACCTAATGCCTATATGAGCAACTTCTAATTCATGATTTACATACAGCCTTGTGAACTTATTCATGTACACCCAACTAAACTCATCATATCGATTCGTACTTACGTAGCCCGCCGTAAAAATGCGGTAATGAAAAAAAAAGACGAAAACTAACACTGAAATATTTGAAAAGTCCTTACAGGCTTCGAAAATTTGTAGACATTCTGTCCAGCGTTCGCTGAGCAGACGGTGACAGTTTAACGGCGATGTGAGCGACATATTATTTTAAAGATCACGTTGATCGCTGTTCAGTTCAAGTGTCTAGTGACTTGAAATTTTTCGCTCTTCTTAACTTTTGCGCATTGTTATGTTAGGGGCACATGCTGGAAACTTGGTGACGAATTGAGAAACATTCTTTGTTTTACGAACCTTAAAAATATATAAGGAGACATTTCAAATTCAAATTCATCAAATTGAATCATAAATAAATTTATTTTGTAAGTTATGAAATTATACTTGAACTACGTCATTAATGAATCCTTTCCGATATTACCATCCATTCCAAATGCTGATTCATCTTGAGGAGAATGGGCAAGAAGCTCAAGGGTTGCTGTTTTTTGCTCATGATCATAAAATATTGAACATTAAATAAAATTAGTACTACATTTAAAAGTATTATGAAACAACCTGATAGTCGAACTGCTAATTCCATGGGTTTTTATCATTGACATATTTAGACACAGTATAATAGCCTTTATCAAAAACCAAAGACTGTCATCAGAACTTAGATTAATGTATATACAAGAAATCCAAAAAAAATAACGTTATGAAAATTATTTAAAATTACTATTAAGTACTAAATTTTAAGCACCCCAAAACCGACGAGCTGCATGAAAAGATTGATGGATGTTATTTCAGCAAGAGAGATATGCAAATATTATACCATACGCAAATCTATAGTCTTTGTCTACCCTTACGGGAGGTAGACATGAGATAATATTATACTATTATATATTATTTACTAGCCGTCACGGGCTTTGTTCATTGGACGATACAGATTATGACACTGAATAATAAAAAAAAAACAATTAAGGATGGGTGGAATGAACAAATATTTTAATACCGTCTACGAACTATCCCATCTCAAATGATCAAAATCCCTTGTCGATAAGTTCAGTAAGTATTATTTAACTAACGTACGGACCAAAAAAAATTTTTCATTATTTATAACATGTTTAATATTTAATATTCATTACACATAATTGCGAACAACGAGTAGATTCCTTTATAACATCATGTTACAATTGAGACGCATTAAAATAAGTAACCTAAAGATATCGGCCGCCCTGAAATCCCCAAAGTCCTTAACTATAATGGAAGCATCTCCTCAATTAAAGTTAAAGACGGCATTATTACCGGACCGCTATAAAGAGACTGCTTAAGTGCGTGTACTCGTATCGCACGATCGATTTTTGTTTTTATCGGTTCATAGATATGAAGTGTTCATAGTACAGATATGCAACTATATAAATCTGGAGGTTCTGTGTGTACGTGCAATTTTCTTTTGTCAATTTTTGTGATAAATATTGGTATTAGGAGTCATAAAATTTTACCTTTTTGTATATTTATGTTTGTCTGTCTCTCTGTGTGTATATCTTTTTATAACTTAAGAACAATTAGATAGATTTTGATGAAATTTGGTATAGCTAAGAATACGCGATTGCACAAATGACTGGTTATATGTCATTGTAATATTCTGTGTGGCAATTGTTGAGAACTGCTATCAAAATATTGGTTTTAGTTGTTGTTAAAATACTAGTTTTTGTTCACTGGTTCCTTTTTATTTTTTTTTACATCTATGTTGTGTAATAAACTGCCTTTATCTTTACACAAAATGCAAGTTACTAGCCACCCCAAAATTAAATCTAAAGAATACCATGTCTAAATCGCACGATCATGCACTTATTTTATGATCATTTTCAAATTTTTGATACGAAATGACCTCGAAATAAAATAGTTTATCTCGATGTTAAGGACTAACAAAGTTCTACCTAGCTCTCGTAAATTAGAGGCGTGAAGTTCTAATACGTCTAGTTTTGAGGAAAACGTAATCTACTTTATATTTTCATTAACAGATAACGTATTAAACTCTAAATACTTTTCAATGACAATACTTTTACGATGAAAATCAAGCTATTTTTGCATTTTCCAGAAAACGTTCTTTCTCGTGGAATGGTTAATTTTTGTAAAGCTCCTTAATCACTCGAGCCAAGTCACATAAATATAAGATATCCAAGATCGTACAAGTAATTTTTCTTACCAATTTTTGATCATAAATATTAATGGCTAGAAATTAGTCACATTACTTGTTTTTCAAGTATTTACGCATTCTCATATACGACTATGATTGTTCTGAGAGAGCTTATATTATTTAGGACAATACTTAGTACTAATTAGTTTTTGATAAAGAAACTTCACGAACCACTCGCGGGAGCGGTAATTATTTTACTTAAAACATACTTGTTACTTACTCTAGAACTGTTTATTATTTTAAAAGTTTAACATACATAGTTATATTCTAATTATTGGAAAATGAAGTCACTTAATAATATGGATGGACTTTCGTTTTCATTAAATAAGCTTTTATAATTATCAGTACAATCGTTACGTATCGTGGTCTCAGCTGCGACATCTATACACTAAATAAATATTTACACTAAAATACATCCTACTTGTTGCTCTAAATAATGTTCTGGCATATTCATTGTGTCCTTTTTGTGTCGACAAAATATGGGGTTCGAAGTCGATATGACATAAGTCATTGTTTCTCCCCTATCATTCGGTTGATTTTTCTTGACGTCTTTCTTCGTTCTACTATAAGCGACCAAATTTGACGTTGAAAATCTCCCGGCTAATCACGGCTTACGTCTTAGTTTTCAATCTGGATTGTCTGTTGCTACAGGTTTCTCAACTTTCAGACTTTATCTCGATTCTGTTTTGAAAACCTATGAAAATTGTCTCACTATAAACGTACTTTTTCAATAACAGCCTGTTACGTTATATTTTTTTTTTATTTTGATATTGCTAACTTTTTCGTTTATCTAAAAAAAGCACTATATTATGCAATTAACAAAAATTGACCAACGAAAAAAAATTAATATAAATTAAATCTTAGTACAAACAGACAACAATAACTAGTTTACTGCCTTTGAGTTAGAAGACAACGTCGGACTAACTAGATCTCGAACTACGTGTGAGCTTAGTAATCAGTTTTAATTTTAATTAGAAGTACAAATCATTCGCTTTATACCTCGGAAAGCATGTTAAGCTTTCACCGTTGTCACCAATGCGGTGACAACGGTTGATAGCAGCTTTCGACCCGCATCGAGCCAGCACGGGCGGCTTAAGGCTTAAGCCCCTAATTTGAGATAAAAAAAGGTTTTAGGAGGATGTTTCCACAACCGAGTTACACAAACAACAAAGAAAATTAGAAAATCAATTGCCAAACGGATTTAAAGAATAATTAATAAAATTCTTTCTTTTTTAAATTATCATGCAATTTTATTCGACATGGGTAGGCAGAAATAGTGCACTCGGTGTTCATACTGATTTCGCAACTCAAACTCAAACTCAACTTGGAAATTTTGAACACGTCAGTGTGTACCAGGTTTGCCAATAATCGATCCGCCATCCAATAGCGAATAACATTATCGACAAATTAATTTCAGTTATCAATTTTTTTTCTCAATTTCTCAATTCTTTTTTTCAATTTTCTCAAAAAACGCTAACGCAATTTCGATAAAATTTATGTGGCACCAGCTCCGAAGTATGGCCTACCAAACAAAAAAAAAAACATCAAATTCAATTGGCGGAATGATCGCATAACAAACATACAAAAAAAATATTACGTCGAATTAAGAACCTCCTCCTTTTTTGAAGTCGGTAAATAAGTAAGTCTACTTAAGTTAAAATAAAACTCATCCTTGTTCACTCAGGACCGAATCCAGGACTTTCGCGCTGCCCTAGCTCCCATGAGCCAGCAGCGATCTGGTATCGAGCGACATCACTATTTCCAAATTAATTTATTACTTACGTCAATACAAAAGACCGGCGTCGTGTGTAGATAGTCCTGATTATGAGTGACATCTAGTTATAGCATAAATGACATAACGATCATCAATATCGCTGACGTGCGTAGAATTTCTAATACAAGAGCATGCAAGTCTCTGTTAGACATAATACAAATCTCTTAAATACAGATTTATTGCCATGAAACCGTACACGAATAACGAATGATTTTTGTTTTTTCTCAATTTTTTTTCTAGTATTTATTAATTTTTTTGCTTACCTATGTTTTCAACGCATCATTGTATAACGGTTCAACCGACTTTAAATGCATACAGAAATGTATTCGATCTTATATAATGTTAACGCACTGTTTCTGGTCATCGACAGCTTGGACATGAGATTTCGTAATCATAGATTCATTGCCATAATTTTTAAGATGAATTAGTAAGTACTAATTAATTAAAAATCACTATAGCCCTATGCTTTGCTACATCCAAGGAAATCGTTAGATACTATTTTTTAATGTCTAACCTAAAGAAATATCGCAGTCCGTAAAAAATAGTATTGTATTCTATTAGCAAGGTTTATTTTTATTTCAATTTTATTTAACACCGGTAGTTACCTCCGTCATCGTTGGGGTTAATATATGTTATGAAAGTAAATAAAAAATGACGAAGGCTGTATGTAATTCAAAAAATAAATAGCCTTAATCATTTGCAAGCGATTCCTCGTCGAATAGTCAAATCATCGTCATTGTATGTATATCGATAGATCAAAGTCACGAGCCTTTATTAAACAAATATATTGTAAAAAGGGTGTTATATAATTTCAGAATATTTAGAATATAAATGTTCATTGATATAACCATCTCGATTCCCACATTATGTTTCTTTTTGTAATAAATTTATATTTGATTGTGATTCTATATGATTTCGGTTTGAAAAGAGCTACTCTTAAGTTTCGTACGCGGACGGAGCCGCGGACGAAAGCTAGTACGTAAAAATCTGGTGGGGCTCCGAACGGAAATGTCGGCGGTCGCCAATTCATCGACGGCCGTCGCGAGTTTAAACATTCATCACGGCATTTATTACGCTTTCATGATACGCGTGTGAGGAAAAAAATGATGTATTGTAGACGAACCGGGGAAAAGATTCAATCTCTACCCCGCCCCCGCCCCCAGTGGTTGCCTTACTCGGCCGGTTATTCAACGGATAAATAACTCATAAAGGCGTACATCACTTCCGGTACGAACTTCGTTTCGGGCGCACGTCGTCACATCCGGGGCTGGATTTAATTCGATTCCCTCGGCTCGCATTTCGCCCTTTGTCCTGGATAAGCGGGGCGGGGCAAGCGTCACAAACGGAAAATCTCTTTTAGCATTTCATATCTAGATCAGCCCGAGCTGAATGAACCCTACTGTACTTGCGCAGTAGAACGTCCGATGGACTTTATCATTTTCTAACTCCTAAGCGAATGTATCATTGTTATTATTGATAGACAGTTACAATTACTTTAAAAATTTGAATTGAATATTTCATGTAATTAAACTGAACATATTCGAAAAGGGCATATGTGCATCAAAAAAGGACCAGTGATACATTTCACATGTACCTAATAAAAATATAGTTAACGTTTAACTTTTTATACCTTGTTGTTTCAATTTCTAACATAATAAATTAAATACTACATTATGACACTGTTTTAAGTATCCTAATATAGTATTCAATTTATTACTGTATGATTTATTACTATGCCGTGAAAGGAAATTCAAATTAAGAACGTTCATAATAATACAGATTCAACTTTTACTAGTTTTCAAATACGTCATTCTACCAATTCTATTTTAATAAGAATAGACCACTAATATAGCTTGTATAGATGGCTGATGGTGACTATTAGTAGTTGCCAGAAACGAGAGCATAGTGCGTGGAGTGTCATCTATTCACCCCTAAAAAAGTGGGATTGAGTAATTTGCGTGATAGCAGGGAGACTATTCATTCCATGGTGGTTGAGCAGGCGCATATTCTCCGGCTACTGGCTGAGACTGCCGTTTTATGGGGAATCATTTAAGGGGTAACGAGTGACCGTCCGCCTTATTAAGGCATGAAGCTAATGAAATTGTACACTCACGCATTCTATTCACGTGATAAATTGCCAGTAGGTAAATTAGCAATCCTGTTCACGAATTGAGTTCAAACTAATGATATTGCGACCGGAGCGCCTGTAAAACTATGAATATTATTCAGTAAACCAGGTACATATGAATTGCATTATGCTAATTATAAATGTAATTTATCCGACTACGGCAAAGCCAAAAGAGTGTTATGATTTTTGCAGTGTTTGTATGTGTATACGTGTTTGGGTATAATTCTTAACAACACCTATTCCTTTGTAGTTCTTAAGATACTTGTCCTGATTTTAAAAACAATGTCATTAGATTCGTCTCAACACTCCGCTTAACATTTATACAAAACATCTTATTAAATCCAATATGACGGAGTTTATGGGTAACTTTCCATCTCGAGAATGAGAGAATGAATTAAAGATAAACATGTCACATTTGGTAACAAGAGATAACTCTGGAGAAGTATGTTCCGAACATGTTTCACATTTATAGTCTAATGTGTTTACAGTTACAAGTTAATAACAAAATCGTATCCCTTTTAAAAGTAAGGCTGTAAGGAATGTTGCGCGTTGACCCCACCCGCCCTTCACGCACCGCGATAGAGTAAGGGCCGAGCCTATGTGCCACTCTGTAGGAAGGCGTAGCGCCTTAGATCACAATAGACGTTTATAAAAAAACCCTCACGATTTACAGTCCCTTACAGAGTTTTATAAATATTATAAGACATCTACGAATTCTGTGTAAATCGTTCATACCGAATATTGTTCATAAATTATAATAAATACCTGTAAATTGCATAAAGCTATTATGAAATTCGAAAAAAACGCTTTCTTGCATTTTTTCAATTCTGTTTGTACGTTTTAAAAGGTAGTAATAATAGTGTCATGTATAAAATTACGTGTAAAATTAGAATAAACAAAATAGAAATTCTAAAACTAAAACCCGACTAATAAAAAACGCATAAATGATTTAATTATGAATCAAAGATCCTTTAATTCCCATAAATTCGTTGTACACGTTGAAATTAGAAATGAGTCATAGGTGCAAATAATGCTTTTACCATAGCGTAGTTCGTATGTGTAAATTTTGACTATTTATTATAGAATATTTGACCATAGTCAGGTGTCGATTTACCCTGTTCATATGTAAAATCTTTAAGTTCACAAGAACAGTTTGCGTCCACTATTGAGGCAATCGTTTGTTACATGGTTTGTTAAAAATTTTTTTTTTTATTTTTGCAGCAAATTAAATAGAAAAATAGAGTGACATTATTGTAAAAAGAGAGTATAGTAATGAAGTGATTTGTTAAGCGCTTACAGACAATGTTATGCCATCATTAGAAAACAGCGTTTATAATAAAAAAAAAAAAAATTGGTTGCCTGTAAAGTCGGTATACGGGCGAAAGTTTTACGTGACAACGACTTTGAGTGGTAAAATCATTTTAATGTGAATATTCATTCGTATAGTAGGAAGAAGGATGAAATAATAGTAACAATTTAAAACATTTATTTATACAAAGAATCTCGCACTGAATTTCATATTAACAAAATTTTATTTTTACCTTTACACATACATACGTATTTATATACAAATATACATACAATAGCTTGCAATACATTTGCGTCTCTGTCTCTCTCGCTCTTAGGCGGGCTAACTGTGCTCGAGTGGAAGGGACGCGTGCCTCTCACTCGCTCTCATTGTGAGCGCATAACGTGAGCGGAGCGTAACGCAGTTTCTTGAAGTGTCACCCGGCAAACCAATTTATAAGACGTTGTCACGTCAAAAAGGATCAAGTTTTAAGCACCCAATACCGACAAGCTTGCATGAACAGATTGATGGACGTCAGTGAAGCAAGGTTATAACGTCAAATAACGTCAAAAATCGTGCCATGTGAAAATCTATAGTCTCTGCCTACCTTTGTGGGAAATTTTATATTGTTATAATTTAATTCCATACAAGTGCATACATGTCGACAGACGGCTAAAGACTCAGGTATTTCGGTATTAAACATTATAGATACGTACTTGACACTTACCGACACGTTTCACGGAATGGACGCCTTTTTTTCAGCCTACATCCGAGGTTTCCTTTGTCGCTTAACACGTTTCGGCGAGTGGGCGGATCGGTTTCCTATTCACTCCGTGCGTCCCGATTCTCTTGTGCGTGAGCCGATGTATAATATAAAATGTTTTGTTATTTTTTTAAGGAATACTTCAAAATTACTTATATTTATTATGGTTGAGTTTTGAGATTTATCATCATTATATTATCCGTGGCTAAAAGAAAGATCTCAAAATCAAAAAAAAAAGAGAAATATCTTAAAAAATTAAGATAATAATGTGATTCCTTTACTTATTCACAGAAGCAAGTAATGGAATAACATTTGAAATACGAAACATATAAAATTATTTTATTCTTTAGACATTGATATATTACCATTCATTCCAATGCTGATTCACTTTAAGGATTGGCAAGAAATTCAAGATTTTTTCCTTTTTGCTCAAAGGTACAAAATACCAAATAGCTAAGCAGTTCAATCCTAAAGTGTTTTTTAATTATAAATTCAGATACGGCAGAATAGTTTTTGCCCTATAACTTCTTTTTTATTGGAACTTTTAAAGTTATGAAAAGGTAAATTTAGGATTTCATCTGTCCCGGACCTTATTATAAAAGCGCGCACTTAGCCCCTTGAATGATTTGCTAACTTTGCTTAGATGGGTTTTATGACCAGCAAGATTGTTCTTATGCCTAATGTTAATATTATGAATGTTACTCATTTTTTTAAAACTATTCTATATTTCTATTGGCGTGTACCAGGTTTTCGTATGTCTTGTGACGGTACAGTTAAAATATTGATTACTTTAAAATTTTCTCTCAGAGATGCTTTTGGTCTCCAATTACAAATGTTACCAATAATCTGCTTCTTCAGGACAAAAATTCTGTTAATATGACTCTACAATGAAATTCCACAGGTAATGAGACTATGCGAGGAACAGAAAATAGAACTAGTCTCGCAGTGCTTTCATCGGTAAGCAGCTGAATTCTTTTGTATGCATATACTGCAGAACTTATCCTTTACGCCAATTTCGTTTTATGAAAACTACTCTGTAATTTAGCATCTGAAGTGACATCGAGAAATAAGGTAGCGGCTACAATATCCAGCATCCGGTCCTTAACTACCACGTTTGCGGCGACCAACTTAGGCAACGAAAATAATTAACTAGTTTTGTTCTCATCTCATCGAGAAGATTATTAATAGTAAACCATTCAATATTTCAGAGACGGTATTGTTTACTCCACTCACGCTCTATCAATATCCTCTCCATCACATATGCTATACTTACCCGAGGCCGGCAACGCACTGGTGACTCCTCAGGGATGGCGAACGTCAGTGGCGATGATCACCTATATCTGGTTCGCAAAGTTATTTGCCCCTTGAAAAAAAGGTTACTGAGCCTTAGATTGAAAAAATATAGAATATGTAATCACTCATATTTCATAGGAAAACGTAAACGAAAATTCTAAATTTTAAAATTTTCATGAGAAGCACGAAATAATCGCGATAGGAAATCGTTTTGCTTAATTATATCTCAGGATAACACGATAGTTCATAGTACAAAATCTTTTCCAAGCAAATCCAATCGAATCCAATCCACGCTTAAGCAGTTGCTTTATAGTAAAAGTTTAAAATATTCGAGTTTCTTTATCCAATACGTTTATTTTCATAGAATTACAAATATCTGAAAAATAACAGAAGTTAGTTTTTGTTTATTTTTCTATTTTCAGAATATCAGCTACTAAATATATTAAAACCAGCCAGTTACAATTAGTATATCCGTAGACATTGACAGATTACAGCTCGTTACATATATCAAATACTTTTTAAGAAAAAATAATCTGACTTCAAAGTCTTAAAATAAGTTGTTTTTATAGTTGGTGCCAACTAAAGATATATCGAACATGGTTTTACATCAAGTTTCATAATTTGATTTCTCCAACATCATTGGACCTATCACCATGAAAGTAGGTACATCTGAATGAGTTTTTCACGAAGATGGTATTTACGTAATTTATTTTGGCATTTGTTCTCGACTTCGTCTTCTTATTTGTCTTATTGAACCGAAGTATTAGACCGATTCTAAAAATAATTTCACTAACAAATCTAAAGTTACACTATCCCTGAGTCATATAGTCATATGTTCCGTATTTTATCTTGATATTAGCATTTACCTTGGTTTTGAACAAATCGGAATCATGATTGGCAGCGGTATTAGATCTGAAAATGAGACAGGGATCAGGTATCGAGTGGGCACTCGAATTGAAATTGAGAACGGGACCGGAGTCGAAACCAAGTCTGACACCGAGATTAGAAAGAAGAGTGTTTCCGTGATCGAAACCAGGAATAGTACCAGCACCAGAATTGAAATCGGGAACGACATTAGGATTAAGAGTAAGATACGTCAATCTAAAAAATGAAAGAACACATTCCACCTCCAAGCGGATGAAACCTGCCTATTTAAGTTTATTTATAAACTGGTAAATTACGAGTTTATAAGTAACCGCGTTATTTATAAATTCATACTTGTCTCGGATTAAAATGAGTTAACAATATCGTCAATAAATAAACGGTATTCGCGATACAAGAAAGGTTTGTTTTTGTTTTACATCCCACGGCCGGGAAGCGAACTCCGAAAACGTACATTCGCCGGGCTCGAGCTGTTTATCTTTTCCCGAGTAAATATGTCCATACATTCGGCAGATTCGACGCTGAGCCGGGGATGAGTCGGCGCAAATATTTTTAATGAAGTCAAAGTCGGGTCGAGTGCATTCTAAACGCAAGGACGACCTTCTGTACGCAGACATAGGGCGTCTACGGAACCTGTGTAGAATTCGCAATGTGCGCATTTAAAGAAAAATAAATAGGCGGAATAATAATGAAAGTGGAATCAATGCAATGGAGATACGATCTCCGAGTAGTACGTTCGTGGTGCCTTTGGAAGATAGATGTTGGAACATCGATGTCATACAGCAGTGTGGCTTGAAAAAACAGTAATTAATAGATTAAAAAAGGTATGTTGCGGTGGTTTGGCCGTCTAGCCGTCTCGAAAGGACGAATGAGAGTATACTCTCAAAAAAATATAGAGGGAATACCTGGGATGGAAGTGTCGGTAACGGTCACCCTAGGAAATCTTATGCCCATGAAATTGGTGGAATATTAAAGTGAAGTCCGAAACTGGCTAAAATTCAGAATTTCGCTCCCCTACTTTACAGTGGGCAGAGCAACAGAAACCCAGGGCACAATGGTGTGCACTAGATGGTGTGTGTCGGGCTACTTGGCGCATTGTTAAAACAGTATAGGATAATGCCGTACACCATCTATTGAGATGCAGTAAAAGGAAACATAAAATTTAAATTATTGATTTTTTTTTCAAAAGTGTACTGAGTACATTAAAAAATAAATGTGCTAAAAATTTATTTTTATCATGAATTCTTTAGTCTGGAATAAATAAGGTGTCCATAAGTTTTCGTCTATAAAATATATATAAAGTCAAATTATACCACGTGCTCCATACCTCGGAGAGTACGTTAATCCCTTAGCGTCGGATGTTATCATCGCATTGAAATTAAATCAAATCAAAAATATCTTTATTTCATAGATAATATAAATTGAACTTGAAATGCGTCATAAACAACTGTTTTCAACATTAAAATTATCATCCATTCCAAATGCTAATTCATTGATGTGAGCCAGCACGGAGGGCTTAAGGTGTAAGCTCCTCAATCTAGAAATAAAGATTGTGGGAGGTACGGCTCAACGATAGGATAGAAGAAACCTGTCACGACAAGGGTAAATATATTCGATCTCCAACAGTGCGGTACGAAACGTTAAGATATCAACCGTTAAAGCGACGGTGGCGCCAATTAGGAGAATTGGGGTAATAAACTTTGTCCTTCCCTCCTCACCGCCCTCTTTAAATTAAATTTTCAAAAGCGTCCATTGAACGGACGAGATTAAGTTGATTCGTTGCTACACTAAGTTAGCGAGCTCGTTATGATAGAAGGTCCTAAGCGGGCCCTAACTTCGGCGATTTCTTTAATAAGCCCGCCCGACGCTACGAAATGAATTATTTTTAATAAGGGCCCCCCGAAGCGACGACGTTTCGAAATGACGTCGTCGCTGAAAATTTTACTGTCGCAATCGAAACGTTCGCGCTGTTAGACGCCCGCTTTGCTGAAATCTACAGTTACAAGGTTATCAAAAAATTCTTTAGCTGAAATAAAACGAGGGGTCGTTTTCGATGAAGGTTTTAAATGTTTTGCCAAAAGTAATAAAAGAGTATGATTCGGTTTGCTATGTACTATTATAGTACGAAATGAAATATAAGAGTTTATTTGATGCTGCTGTATTTTTGGGCTTCAATCGGGTCCGCATGTTAGTATGTCGGCGAAAAGGTTTAGCCCTACTGCGCTTTTACTTAAAAAGATGAGAAATTTGTTAGATATCGAAGCTGCCTTATTGGTCTTTTTGGGTGCTCCCATAGCCTAATGCCGCACAGCATCTTGGTTCAGGGTCATGCCGCAGATATTGTTAAAATTTAGGACCGTTTACATATTAAGAGCTAAAGTATTTTTTTAGAATTAAGTTTAATAAAATTGCATTTTTCATTTTGATATATCAATTTATATATGAAAATTTGATACATGCAAAAAGGAATATAGAAATGTTGATAAAAGAAAAAGTTATTAATATAAATTAAATACAAGAAATAGAAAATAAACTGTATTTACATGTTAGTTGACTATATAAAGTCACGAATTGATTTTGGGGGCTCTGCATGCGCATGTTCGATAAGATCCCTTTACATATTCAAAATTTGCCCTTGACTAAATTTAAAATCATTACTGAGCAAATGTTTGTTGCGAAGGGTATATTACAATTCTTGAATATTTAGAGGGAAATTATTTATGGGCATAATCATCTCGACTTCTCGCGGGTTTGTTTGCTTGTCGTAGTTATATATTGTATATTAAACTTGAATTGAAGAAAAAAAGATACCCTCAAATTCGCTGATCGTTCTTCTTATGAAAGATTGCTTTCCGAGCGAGTGGTAAAGTAGTGAAGTGGCAAACGGTAAGTTTCTAAAACATTGTACCACATTTCAAGTGTTATTCAAAATTTTTGAAATAAAGATATATTTGAATTTAATTTAGCGGTACGGTGGTGGCTGGGCGAATCCATCGATGTCTTTTCACTACAGCCAAACTAAGGCTTTAGAGGAGACGTTAAGCCGTCAGTCCCAGACACTATCACCGCATTGTCGACGACGATCGTAGGATCCTCCGACCCGAACTGAGTCGGCGTGGAGCCTTTAAGGTCCGATCCTAAGTACGAAATGGAAAGTTAGTAAAAGGGTTTACTCTCTTGAAACATTAATCTCAATCGTTGCCAAAAATAACTAGAAATCTGTCGCAATACACGGTTTGCTATTTTTCATGAAAAACATCATGGAAAGTTCTAGTCATAATAAAAATATATTAGTTGGACACAGAGTAAGGGATGTCTATACCAAGTTCATAATAAAAACGATGCGATTTTTTATTATGATCTGTGTTGCTGGTTAGGTGCAACCCAAATTAATGGCAAAATGTTTTTAAACACAATTTTTACACATACAGTTTTAGGAACTTTCGTACTGTAGTACGTTCACTGTCTTATTTTTAAAAACATCTTGAATGAACAACTTAATTCTTAATTGTAGCAATATTTCGATTGTAAAAAAAATAATGACGAAATATTTAAAGCGTACATATTATTAAAAGCTTTACACGAATAACTTAAATTTACGCTCCCCACGTACTTTTTTTAATAATTGTAACAAAGTAATCAGAATTAATTAAATGCATACATATACATTAAAATACATACAAATACGATAACAAAAAAAAACTTCTTTCAGAAATCCCTTTAGATCGTTTTTCAATAAAATGTCACATTTACAGGTGAGTTCTAAATACAAAACACATCTTAGAAAAGTAATATTTAACAGTCATTCGTAGAAGAAGTGTTTCAATCGATCCCTATTATGGTTACCTTATTTGATTATGACATTGAAAACGTTAATATTGCGCACACGCAGCTTTAGGCGCTAACAGTCATTAGTTAATGCGATACTGTTCTTTTTATGCGCTTAGCTCGAGTATGCGTAACTATTATTAGTGGGAACTGCAACTTTATTTTCCCTTAAAGTACTACACGCAATATTTGTGTTGTGACGATTAATCTCTAATACAACAATAGAGGTCATATTTTTTATTCTGGACAGACGCACATACACCGGAGTTATCTAATTAGTGTTTCCTCTTTGCTACAAACGCTGAAAAGTTGAGACGAAATCAACTACCATAGCGAGATTTTTAATCATCTGTCAAAAGTCCATGAGTGTACAACATTGTACTTCTATCATGAAAACTACATAAAGACATGCGAATCCCTTGATATTTCTTCTTATTGATTCCGTAACGTTTCTGAAAGTGTTCGTTCAGTCCTGAGATATAACTAGCATAGGAAATAGAGGGCGTCGAAAAGGACTAGAAACGGTTCGGGTGAACATTGCGATGTGCTAAGGGTCTGTTTTAAGTGTACAGCGCTTGACGCAATCCGTGAGCTTCGACAACTTCTTTTTCAGGATTTCAGACTTTGAAACAGCGAGCTTTCGACTTTTGTTTCTTCGTTTTCTATCATATTTCTTGTAGTACAAAATTTTGGAATTGAAAAACAGGAATAAGATCACGGAGAACACTTGAGTGCATCATAGTTTATACTGACTTTCTACTATTGGACCAGAATAATACACGATTTCTTCGGATTTTGTTATATTGATGTTATATTTTCGGTGTAAAACAATAAGCATAAATTACTGTAAAAGTCATAATAATATTCACGTTTGATATAATTGAAGGAAAATAAGTAAATTGCATCTTTTATTATTACTTACCCAATTAAATGTTGTCTACAAAACACGACTCAATGGCTGAATGTGTGTAGATCACGCTTGCTGTCGAAACTGTAACCGGAGATAAAGTAAAAACAATAACGTCCCTCCGACGCAATAGCTTTATAGCTCTCGGCCTAAAATTACCCCACAAAAGTGCGGGAGAGAGCTCATTTTTCCCCGTATTTAGGGGAAAACGCGCATAAAGTGCAGGAATGGACGTAATGATATTGAATGATTATGAACCGGGGCCGGAGTTTACGTGATCGTTACGCCACGGGCGTGACTTAATACGAGTTAATACTTTTAATTATGTCGGAGAGAATTGAGTAGAATCTCGAAGAATGGAATTGCAGGCTAATACGTCTTAAGTCTATGCAATTTATTGTGTAAATATTGAATGTATTCAATTCTAAGAGTACTAGTATGTTTTTCTATAAATGATTATAAAAAATTTGTTATGGACAAATCTCAACGAATAACATATAGATATTTGCAGTTTTAATATAAGGAAAAAACTAACTAGAACGCGATGAAGGCAATTAGTTAACTCGAGAATATTATCGACGCACTATCTTTTGATTGCATACAAAAATAAAACATTTAATGTTTGTTTTATTACAATCGGAGCACAAAAAAAAGCAGAATAATCATCTATTTAGTGCATTATATTGATAAGAACAATATAAACATTTTTTTTTTGTCATTGTGGTGTTTGAAACAATATTCAACTATCGACGATGAAGAACCGCCTTGCGCCGATTAAAAATGAGGAACGTTATATACCAAGAGGCCTTGACATAAATAAAATACACAAGTAAAATTTCAAGTTGGAAAAAAAGAAATGCATGGAACAACTAAAATATCTAAAAGTATGTTTCAATTAAAAATGTATATGTTATTATTGTTTATCTCATTATTAAAATACCCAAATAAAATTCTACTTCATTTACAAAAAACTTAAACAACAATTTTGTAGTAACTCATATAGTGTAGCTAGTTAATAATATGTCAAAGGATTTTTTTTTCATTTTCTAGGATGAAAATGTTTTTTGATCGCTTTTATTGAGCACCCATTTTCATTAAAAGTCTGACAGAGGTCTAACGTCCTCAATTATTAAGATAGAAGAATGAAAATGTTATGAAAATATGCGTTGAAGGGGCTACGATGTTACATTTTTTTAACCATTAAAGACATGTTTAAACTAAAAAAAAAACACAATGTTCTATGTAATTTCTTAGAATTTCCTTAAATAATCACAAATTTCGAAAAATAAACGGAAAAGGTTATTAAACTTCTAACCGACACTACCTTGCAGTATCAAATTATCTATAATTATAAAAATCGCCGAATATTTAATGGTACGTTTGTGGCCCTTTATTAAGGAACTCTGTACAAAAAAAATTTGAGATCAGATTAAACTAGCGTACGATTTCATAAAGAGTATGATAAGAGAAGTTTATGATATGCACAATTTACACTTTAAGATTAATGAAGAGTTGTCACAGTTGAGAAATTGGCATCACTCATATAATGCTTGTATGACAACCATCTCCTTACGTTAGCTCAGACTTCAGTGGGGTATAGCATATGGTAGTTGCTTTGGTTACGGATAAATACTATTGTAATAATAACAATAATTTTAACATTAAAAATGTTTTTTTTATAATCACATCAGCGGGGGCACTGTTTTCAGCGAAAATGCTACTTCGCTCTGGTATCGTAAGTTTTAGGTCTAGATAAACTATTGAGATGTCAAAAAATATGCACAAATACGTAACGGTAATGAGTACTGAAAAGGTTTGATAATTTTTAGATGAAATTGAAAAACAAAACGAATTTGTAGAATTGTTAGAGAATGCTAAGTGACGATTTTTTTTTAAATGTCTCATTACCTCTAACATTGTTGATGAATAAGTATTTTTCTATAAACACTGTTACGATTTTTTTAATATCCCTATTTCACTTGAATTTTTCCAAAAAAATAGGTTGCAATAATCACCAGAGTTACCTTCAACTGATACACAGAGATGACTTCAAAATAACGTACATATACTGTACGAATATTAGTGGTAGTGTAACGAAATGACAGTCAGCGGTAAAACGTTAGACCTATTTAGATACATATTTTGTTGAAATTTTTGTTCTCGTATTGAAGGGTCTCTCCATATATGGAGCGTTTTCTTTATTTTTTAAAAATAATGAAACTTACGGAATCACGAGTTTCTTTTAAACTCGGCTGATTCACGACTTGCACCTTCCATCGAATGCGAACGGGAGTACTGATATTGGTTTTATATTATTAAAAACCTTATTCTAAACTTGATTTTTTTTTTATTATAAGCACTATTATTATTTTTAATATTAGTAACAACTTATGATTGATTTTTAGTTTTATTCCTTTCATTTCACCCCTTTCGTTATTATTATACATTTAATTCATTTTAAATATTCCCGAAGTCAGTTCAAAAGAAATGATCTGTGATTCTTCTTTATAATATTAATAATTATCTTAAAATTATTATTTTTTCAAACGCCGGTTTTGTAAGTTCGTTTGAAATAAAATTACTTAGCACTTATGAACTTCCAATATAATAATTATGCAATAATTTAATATTCCAGTATTTTAAACTTAGACGCCGACACGCTGTATCGACAAGGCGCGAATGGACACCTGATTGATCGCAGAGTTGCCAGCTTAATGAATCATGAATTTGCCGAGTTATTTTTGCCACGGAGTGCCCAAATTTAACGTCGATTTTATTTTGGCTAATGCTATTATTTTAAACTTTTTAAAAACAGCATGTGGGCACTCAGTAATAAGGTTCCGGTAATTTTTTAATTTTAATAAATAGTCAATCTTTTATGTGAGTCAATCCTGTTCAAATACAGAAGACAAATATTGTGTATTGTTTTATCCATAAATATCGCTTCGCATATTTGAATTACAAAAATTAGTTAGTAATTTCAGAAACGCAGAGTTACGCGCTTACAATCAGCATTTAAAATATTTATGATGATCCATCTCGATTTATTTCAACTATTTCGGCCAAATGGTAAATCTTTGGATTGGTTGGTCATGGTCACGCTTTGTAGTGATCTGTTGTGTGAATACATTTCGAAGTCCACCAGTATTTCAAATATTGCATGGTTTTACTATTAAATACTTCCAAAATGACGAACTTACTTTACATATGTACGTTTTTGTGGAGTTCCGTATACTTATCATTGAATGCTTTAAACTTAAAACCTATTAAATACCTTAAAAACTTAATTAAGTATAATTGAAAAAAAATATAGTAAAACTGTTTAGTACAAATGTGAGATAGACTTAGAAAATTAATTCTAATTGAATGAAATAAAATATATATAGTATATTATGTAGGTTTTGATTAGACAAAATAGTAAATGTTGTGGGACTTTTTTTAATAATTAAAGTATTTTTTAAATATCAAATTTAAATAAATTTTGTAGGATTATGAATTTGAAGGTACCTATTGATGTGAACAATTTTTTTTATTATTATTATTGACAAATTACTATTGAGAAAGGGCAACAAAGCAATGCGATGCCATGATCCCGATAAAATAGAGATCCGTAAGCGCGTTTTATCTGTTAAATAGGCCAATAGGAAACGAAACACGGGGGCTTTGTCAACAACAGATCCTGAATACATGACCTACAGTGTCGCAAACAAAGAAATATTGTGACTGAGACAATTTTTTGTTATATAAATGAGTCAAGAATCTGTAACTTCAAATATTGACAATCACAATAAAATGATCTAGTACAATACATCCAAACATGTAATGTAATCATTTTTTTTTATAAGAGAAGGTTTTTCATAAGACAAGTAAACATATAGATAGAAGGGATATTTTTACATGTTGCCTGTAAAGTCGGTATACGGGCGAAAGTTTTACGTGACAACGACTTTGAATGGTAAAATCATTTTAATGTGAATATTCATTCGTATAGTAGGAAGAAGGATGAAATAATAGTAACAATTTAAAACATTTATTTATACAAAGAATTATATTTAAAACATTAATTTATACAAAGAATCTCGCACTGAATTTCATATTAACAAAATTTTATTTTTACCTTTACACATACATACGTATTTATATACAAATATACATACAATAACTTGCAATACAACTATGCACTAATTCTCTAGTAGACCGATCATAGTTGAGTGGAGAGAGACGCAATACTCATCGTTACGTTACCGAGCGTTACATTTTCATAAGTGACTCCCAGCCGCAACCTAATTTAAGACGTTGTCACGTCAAAAATTAAAGAAAAAATAATGAATATGCGGAAATTACTTCTCAACTAGTATGTCCTTACTAAAGTTTTGCTTATTTATAAATTTCATTGTTGTAGAGATAAAGTGAAACTTTTCATTGTAAGTTAATTAGGTAAAGTACAGTGAAATGGAACAGTGTAAATTTAAGTGTGAGTATTAGATTATAAATTTGAAGGTACCTATCTTCATAAACGCCTAAAAAGCTAATTTATACAGATTAATTACATATTTAGCTTCTGTGTAGCGCCTGCTATGCAAATAAAACAAATTTAATTAGAAATAAAATTTCATCGTTTAAATTGCGCTTGATTAAACAATAATTATTTTTAATAAAAAAAAATTTTACTGAAACTTACATTTTCGTTTCGCTTTGCAGAATACTTCGAAAAACGTTAAGAAATTTTGTGAAGATAGTTTGTTTTTTTTCTCCTTTTTTTATTATGTATAAAAAAAAACTATACATAAATTTATATATATATGATTTTATATGTGTGTTTTCGATTAGATAGATTCTTTCGATTAACAGGCTATCATGGCAAACATGAAGTTAATTATTTGATTTTACACCGACTTTGAAGTTATTTTGATAAGAAGTTACGAGGAGACTTCATTTCCAATTCGAGCTCATTTTTATACCGACAGTTAAGATCACCAAATCGTATAGTACATTGTCGTATGAAAGCTTCATTAGGTATTCTCTTTGATATAGTTTGACCAACAACGGTTCTGAATTTATTTTCACCACTTCCGTCGATATCCTCTCATCAGTAACTTGACCTGCTTCGGAATTTTTACGACTAAACAATAATATTTTTTAATTGTAATAAAGACTATTTGTTTAAGTTTGTGGTTTATTACAAGAAAAAATATTTCATGATTTTTTTTATAAATTCAATCTCCAAGATTCTTAGGTTTAATGATTACAAAGAGTAAATAAGCTTTTAAAAATAATGGAATGTTAAATAACATATTTTCGAAAATATTGATGAAATTTTCGGTATGTTAAAATTACGAACTAAACGTCAATGATAAAAAATAGAATAATTACATTTTACGATTCCATAATCAGCGTAAATATCATAATTGATTCTTAAAACGTAATACGATATTTTCTTAATGTGCAAGTATTATTTTGGCAGTATAAGTGTTTACTTGGAATATTGATTTCACTTGATTTCGGTGCAGTTATCGCGAAATTCCCTACCGTCATTAACCGAAGCAAAAACCGGAAAAGCCCATATTAATTCAACGCCATCAAAATTCGCGGTGGGGATTTACGTGATATTTCATGCGAGCGCCTTGAGCATAGCTCGAAACATTCCCATACAAAACAAACCATTTGCCTAATGAACCGTCGACGCTGAGTGTCATTTGTCCGACGTCTTACTAGCAGGTAGTATTAGTAGACACGAAGCAGTTACAGAGAGGTATCGCTTTTGACGTTGGTAAAAAGTTTACAATAATTATTTCACGTATTTCATTACGCAACCATAAATTCCTATATTTTTAATTTATTACATGCTAGTTAATTATTTCTTTGCTTTTATTTTCATTTTTATTTAAGAAGAATTGCTTAGACGAACCGTGTTAATCGGTTTTTATTTTTATTAAGATAGCTCTTAGTCAATTTTGTGAATTTGGACGCGCTCGCTTCACTTTCTAGTTTTATTTTTCTAGATTTTTTGATTGATTTCGACTTCAATTCAATACGCAAATTAATACAAAATAAATTGGTAGCGATTAGGTGGAATCATCGGATTCACGTGCCTGTTGATAGTGTAGTGGCAGCCGAAAATCGAAGGATAAATCGAGGCAACCAGATTTTCTAGTTTTATTTGATTTATAATATATCCATGTCCCGAACGTGAAGTAAACCTTTTAGTGTCACGGCACTTCTATTCAACGAGTCGGTTGATATCGGCGAGTACGTGTACCCTTTTATAAGCCCGGGTGCCGAATAAAGACTTTTATTTTTGATTTAATTTCTGTAAATGCCTTGTATGTTAAATCGTGAAAAGAGTAATTGGGCTGGTGAAGAGAAATATAGAAAAATATTATACTATTTGTTTTCACTAAGTAATAGTAATAGTACCTGGACAATTAAGCTTTGCTCCGCGTCTTTCGAGTTTCCCGTGTGAATGTTGCAACTTCCAACGTAGAAAGTTATTTATATTAATTTTTTAACAATAAATATTTAGATATGAAATTCACCTGCGTGTTTTATATTTTTAGTGCCATCTGTAATTTGTCATGTAATGCCATTCATTGTATGCAATCATTTCAAATGTTTGCGAAATTACACTATATACAATGAAGTTTAGTTTTTTAAATCTCATTTTTTCCAGGATATATAGACAAACTGGAAATGCATAATTTTATTAAGATAGGCATTTACATCAAAATGGTTAGGGATACTTTAAGTCTTTAAGATATACATCTATAAATTAACATTTTTTCACTTAACGTAATAATATTCGTTCTTCTCTATGCTGTCCCAGTATTAAGACGAGCGTTAGCCCACTACCAAGACTAATTTGACTAATGCACTTAGACCGAAATATTGATTATTATGGTATATTAAATTATTTCAATCCTTTATTTACCTACTGATATTATAAATTTGTGTTTATGGGCTGGATATTGATAGGTATACCTATGTTATTTTTGAACGGTAAAACTGTATGGATTTTTTGGGATAATACTTATAACTAATTTCATTTGAAAGGCCATCCAAATAAAAAATATTATAATCTTAAAATGACCCCTGGCATGCTTTTTGTTTTGTCTAATCGCATAGTTTCAGAGAGATTTAACGCTAGTCCAAATTTAATAGTGTTCCACGCTCATAAATACCGTGAATACGTCTACCGTTTGGCGCATAATATATATTAGGAATGCTAAGAAACGATTCCCGAGACTCGAGATGGAATCGAGAGCCTGATCGGTATCGAAATTTAGATCGGAACGAGAATCGAAATCGAGTGATTTTCCAAAATCTGAATTAAGAGCCGAATTGAGATTAAAATCGAACACTAGACGGACATGGGAGCAGACGCGGTGGGACCGGAATGGCAGACGAGAGGGAGACCGGGGTCAGAAGCATGATTGAAGAAGAGATCACTTCATATAGAAGTTGATGAGATGTTGACTTGGGTAGAGCCGCGAACAAATTTTAATAAAAAATGTAATATATTATTTCTTATGTATATTTCCCTGGTATTAGAACAAAAGTTAGCCCACCATTGAGGCTAGCCGAACTGTTTACTGAATTTGGCTGAAATCGTTAATAACTATGGCATATAAATTTATATAAAATAATTACAGTGTCATTTTATGCATATTTTATTTTCTCCATTATTTCGCATTATACATGGCTATTAAAATACTTGGGATTCCCGTTTAATTTTCCCTGTAAATTTGAAATATGGCCGCCTCTTGTATTTTTGGTAATCCTAATGTAATTCTCGTGATTCTCAAACTTGTTCAGTTGACATGTCACATTATAAAAGTTCTATCATAATTATCTAACTGGCCTTCAAAATCCCCACGACGATAATTCGTCAATTGACCCCATACGTTGGTGATTGGTTCGTTTAAATCTATATAACTATTATAACTTTTTTTTTGTACATTACGATTCGAGTGAATAGAGCGATCTTATATGAGTTTTCTTATCCATCGGGTGTACGGAATTTACACAGTCACGTCAGATCATAATAAACTTAATCATAATACCTATAAAGAAATTTAATAACGAAGCAGCATAAGATCTTTGCCGGACCCGAAATTAGGGTGATAAATTTTAATTAAATTCGTGTTGCCATATCACAGCTAAAATTTTATACAACTTTATTTTACTTCTGTTTCGGATTAATCAGGAGCTTTTGTTAACGGCCACACCGAATGAATTTTCAGTCGGTTCACATAATTCAATTTTCTCTCTTTCGGCAGCTCTCCATTTTCAGATTTATTTTCGAAATTGGCTTTACCTGTCCGAGACGAAGACGTATTTTAAAAGTTTTCAGAACTCACACAGAAGCGATTATTACCAGATTTGACACTTTTAGTGTTCCACACAAAATTTCCACAAACAAAATATGAAACAAGAAAAAAAACAAAAACCTTTTTTATAAAACCTATCTAAATCATCTAAACATTTGTTAGACTTAATTTGTAATTAAGATATTTAGAACGATGTATTGGTTTTTGGGTCGACGCTAATTGAGGAAAACGTCATGTCTCCATGTTCAATTTTTCTGATGAGCTTTCAATCATTAGAAGCTCTCGTCAGTTTCTGACATATTTACTTTATGTCCAATATTCTGATGTCTGTAGTTAAGGTTGGTTTTTGTTGGGATGATCGCTTTAATAACTATTATTGGTCGTTAGTATATTTATGTTCAATATGGAACCAAATTTTGATGTGTGTGATACTGAGAATTTTACGATCTTTACCAATTTCTAGTGTGATGGCATAGACGATAAAACCTAGCCAATTAATATAAATCTAAAACATGTTTATGATCCAAGCAGAGGACCCTTGTTTAAAAAACTAGATCTGTTATAGGATATTTGTCTTTTTTTTTCATTTAGACACGGCATAGAGCCGACACGATGCTCGGACAAAATTATTTTTTAATTTTAAATAAAATTATTATTTTATTTAAACGTATTAAAATAAAATTATTATTTCATTTAAATATATTAAAATACAATTATTATTTATAAATTATAAAAATTAAAAAGCATAATTTTGGAATATAAAATAATTTGGGTTACTTGGTCAATGGGTATTAACACCGTTATTTGATTATGCGAATGATCAAATAACGGTAAATACCCTTAGTGATTCAAATCATTTAACCAAGCCATTAAGGACATTGTCATGAAAAGCTCTTTAAAAATGCTTAATTCAAGATATCTTTGATGTAGTTACATAATTTTATAACTAATGGCATTTGTAACCGTGGAATTTATAATCGTACTTATCGATCATTTATAGATTTATTATTGACTTGCGCAGGTCTGTATGACAACGTAGCATGTTATTTGCTCATTTTTTTCAAATTTTTTAATCTCTAATTCCCTTTTTACAATCAATTGTATATTATCTAATTTTTGTCTTCGTAGGCCTCGCTGTTCGAGTTGTCCAAAGATAAATCATTTAGGATCTTGTATTAATACTTAAGTAGAACTTAATATATCGAAATGATATGCTGTAGGGTTTCATTCGAAAAATAGCGTACTGATACTATTTTTTTTAAAACAAAAGCAAAGCAAAAATATTAATAATATTATAAACTATTTACTAAACAGTGAAGGCACTAGTAAGTGGTGACTTACTTATTGAGTTTTAGCGCTATATAAAGTACATGTAGAACTTAATTTGGTAAAACGAGTTAGCAAAAGTTCTTCGACGACTTAAAATTCCGTGTTTTTTGATCGATTATAATTTTAGTTCCATATTTTGTTATCATATCCGATGCTTATTTATCACATCAAGAAATATGACATTTTCTGTTTATTCACATGAAATAAATTCCGACCATTAGGCGACAATATACTTGTCGCCTAATGGTCGGAATTCGGACATAATTCATTAAAATTTCAAACATTTTTGAGGTTCTTTTGTAAGAATATACGTGTGCCATAATTGCATATTAAATTTCGTTGTTTACTTCAGTTGCAACCGTGAACCATAAGTCATTGTATACTTTTATTACGAGAAATACGGTTAAAATTTAAAAAAGATGTACAAAAATCCATAGGGATCGATACGTAACAGATATAATGGATTGTAAATAACAACTGTTCTGAGTACTGTACAAAGACTTTAGAAAATAAAAGCTTCGAAAATAACTGTTTCCAAAGTCTTTTATCGATAATCCTGAATATAATTAATTGTTACTAAATAAAAAAAAAAAAATCGATTAACAAACGAGAAAAAGATACTGAACTGTTTTGTCTTTACCTATTTATACATATATAACTTAAATTTTTAAATTGAAATGTAATTCAATACAAACTTATTAAAAAAAGGGGTATGACTGCTTTGGAATACAGAGTTGAAGGTTTAATTAGATCGTCAGCACCGAGCGAGTCCTAACCTTCGGGTTTTGCGAGCTCTATACGTGGTCTATAGCTCTCAGCTCTGACACTAAAATATATTTATTTTTACGCTCAATTACTTTTCCAGTACTGTTATATTTCACATTGTTTCATTTTGTTTTATTTTACAATATTCTCTATTGTATTTGGATGTGTTGTACTATGTACAATGCTCACTTTTTCGAGCCAATTACTTTTATTATAAAGAGCTACATTATTTAATTAAAAGTACGTAGTTCTGTTGTGATTTTTATTCTTCTTTTGTGATTTTTTATAAAATATTATTTTTCAACTTGATGTTTTTTTATAAACGAAATTAAATAAAACAGGGGCCCTTGTAGGTACCATGAAAGGTGATAAAGATATTTTTGCTCAACATATATGATCTTGGCACACTCGTTGATGATTGAAACAAACATACGATTCAGTACCATAAGAAAGATAAAGGGCGACGAAACATTTATTTTGACTTAATTCTAATGTCTAATATATCGACTAATTATACCCATCATATCAATGCCCAAACTTTATTATCATTGAAATACTAAGAACACAAATGTCTTGTAAGGTATGTCAGGTTTTTATTCCAAAACCTGCGTGTGGCAGGTTATGCGCTCCCAAAAGCTTTTTATTTCGAGAGGTTATTATAATCATGGACCTTCAGCCTTCTACGTCGGCTTGCTAACGGATACTGCTAACAACCCTTGCCTTTGTCGTGGTGACCATCACCGGCTTATCGTGCTCTCATAAACCCAGAGCGATTTATTAAATTTGGCATAAATTAAAAGCTCAACGTTGAATTCGCCCGAGGTCTGAATTCCGACCCGATGCTTACTGGTTATGAGACAGCTCAGCCTGCGTTATTATAGTTAAACGCCGCCAATGGTAATCACAACCGTGATCATTTGTTCCAGATAACACCAAAATGGCCGAACTCAACGTCAGCCTGTTCACCAACAAGTCCGAGCCGTACCAGCCGTACATCGAGAGGCCGGAAACTTACATAGTGCCCATCATATTCGCCATCATTTTCGTGGTGGGGGTGGTGGGCAATGGCACCTTGGTGGTCGTGTTCGTGAGGCACAAGGCCATGAGGAACGTGCCCAATACGTGAGTACATTATATTTATTTTAATGAATATTTCTAATTTATTGTATAAGAATATATTTCTATAAAATATAGTGAATGTGGTAAAATATAGGTACATGTATGATAGGATATTTTAGTTGATTATTTATTTTAATTCAGTATTATATTTTCCTTTTTATTAAATAAAATCAGTTTTAAGACGAAATTAAAATAAGATAAAAATTAATTAAAATATTAATGTCTCAACTTGTCCATTGGACGTAGAGGTCACGATATTTGTAATGATCACTGACACTGGGTGTATAGATTTTAAATGTAGTGATAATCATGAAACAGTCAAACCGGTCAAGTGTAGCTTAGACTCGCTTTGAGAGCGTTCCGCATTACAAAATCATCGCATTAGCCTTCGGCGAAATTGAGCAACGCGTTTCATAACATTTTCCCTTCAAGACTATTTTGCGTTTCCCGTGAGAAATTAAAAACGTTTTTTCGTTAAAATAAACTAAGTCACTAATCGCTTTATGTCATGGAAATACATTTAGAATAGTTGAACAAGCTAACGCCTATGGTTAGGTCCCTACGGTGTTCCAAACAGCTACTTTACCTGACGTCGCTTTTCTAATGGTTAACTGCAAACACCCATGTCTTGTTTGCGTGCAAAAGCGTACGTACCGAAGCCCAAACAGACAAAGTCACGCATAAGACCTTTATTAATATATCAAGAACGAACAAAACAAAAAATGTCTGCACATGTCTCAATAAGTACTGGACTGAATGTAATGTTCCTTTAGTAAATTTATCATCATTTTATCGGTGCAGTACCAACGTCGGACACGCGATTTCAACCAGGGTCGTGTGCGAAACCAAGACAAAATCAGAACTGTAACTTTCAGTTTTCGCTTAAGATCGACATTAAAAAATGCTAAACATATTTATGTTTATACGTGAGCGAATTGTTCTGTGGATAAGAACTAGTATAGAATAAGTTACAGAATAACTAAGCTGTGATCGTCAAAAATCACGTCATCTACAACAAAATTTAGGAAAATTGTATAAATATCGCGAATTAAAAAAAAATGTATCACACGTGAAATCTTCAAAGCTCCATGTCGAAGGACCCAGCGTGAAATTTTAACTTGCATATATTTTCCATCAGCCTTAGGATACGTTATCAGAATAATTTTAGCGTGTTCTCAAGAAACTTCTTCAAAAACGTTTATTCGTTTCTAGTTTTTCTTGATATCTGGTTGATAGATATAAAGCGAAAGACTAAGTTCGCTGAATTGTTTTGCTTTACCTCTTCATACAGTCAAACTTCAAAGTTCAAAACCCTTTAAAACTTTTACTATACTCCCCTCAATAATATTAATTTTAGTCCTGCACTCGAGTTAGATCTTGGTCTCAGTCCTCGCCTCCCTTACGGCTATCAGTCACATTTCCGATGTGGACAAAGTTGGGGCAAAGTTTAGTATCAAAATAAAATTTATCTATATTATAATTACCCATAACTAGGACTGATTTTAATCAAACACAATACAACAAACGACAATTATATGTACCTAATGTTTTTTTTAACTAAAATAATCTAAGCCATCAAATACGTATATTTATAGATATACGTACGAAATAGTCTATATTAATTATTTTATTTCTAAATTTTTAATAAAACTATTAAATACCGCAGATATTTCATTGATATAGACATAGATTGACATAACGTTTCTGTTTCTCTTTGTAAACCGATGGAATGAAACAAACACTATTTTTTTTAGAAAATTTGCTACAATACATCAGTTTAAACAGTATTCAAATCGGTTAAACCCTTTCTGAGATTAGCATACACAAACGCACAGACAAATACAAGAATTCTAAAAACTATTTTTTTGGCGTCCGTAACATAAGTATAACGTGTATAAATTGTCTTTTTGAAAACTATTTAATGTACAGACATAACTCGTTTAAGATTTTAATTTAAGACATTATGTGTATGAATGTATAGATATTTTGTTATGGATATTTTTGATATCACGCATTTTTTTTAATTTTCTTTAATAAAATTTTAAATAAATAATAAGCTTTTTTATTTGATTATTTTTAACGCACACTTCATCTGTGCGTTAGTACAGGCCCAGCCACATATGGAGTACTTCTGGGCTGGCGCAACCCCTGTTTTTAAACCGCATCACAGCCGAGCGTCTCGAATCGTCGACTTTGCGACGAGATGTAGCGTCTTCGTGCATGTTTTATCGCATATATCATGGAGAGTGCTCTGAAGAACAGTTGAAACTTATTCTTGCCGCAGAATTTCGACATCGCTCCACTTGCCAGAAATACCATCATTATCATCTTCACGGCTGGCGTTCTATCACCGTAGTTACCATGCTTAATGGAAAATTTTCTGCCAAGGGCGGTAAAACTTTGTATGATCTACCATCAAAACTGTTTCCAATCAATTACGACAGGGGGTGCAGGTCTTCAAGAAAAGAGCATATTTTTTGTTAGATTTGCAAGACTTTCTTGGGGTTGCGTCGGTTTAAAAAAAAAAACAGAAGCTTGGCGTTTCATTTTTTAAGTAGACGTTACAGCCCTACATTTTAGACTAGAGGGAACCCACACTCTTCTCGTCATATAAGACCGCTCCACTTGAACGCACAAACCGCGCGAACACATGCGCACGCTACCAAATATTGGTATAAATTTTTAGTCGAGTCAGGTCATATCGCATGCGTTATAGATCATCCTACTGTGAATGGCGTAACGCGTACCATCAGGCTGTTTGAATGAGGTCCATTCTAACGGAACGATCGTGTGTGGTGCCCGAGTGAGTAGGCACGTAACACGATAATCCGATATTCATATATCGGATTGTCCTACATATTAATAACAAGCCTTCTACACTTGCTGTAACGCCCACAGTTCATTTGACGTTACTCCATAAGCACGCTTTCGTTATTCTACGCTTGGTGTACATTTGCGACTCGTTTCCATGCAAATAATGTAACTTTATATATTATAAACTTTTCGGTCTGGAACAAGGCTCTATAATGAAGTTAGTACAACTTATAAATCACTACTCTTTTCTTTATATAAGTAATAGATTACTTAGGGTAGGATGACAAAAACAGAACACTAAACAAGGTAACGCGGATGAAGTGAAATGTAGCGATTAGTATAGAAAATGTATATTATTTAGTTGCAAATTATAATAAATACAACCTTTTAACAATAAATTTTGCGAACTACACTTATTAAACTAGTAATAGGTCGTCATTGGGGATTGCCGATAGGAGTGAAAGTTTAAAACTATGACATAATAGGGTTTTTTTTTTTGGTACTTTTGTTATATCAAAAATTAACATGTCATTATTTATAAATTAAATTCATTAACATTAGTTTGGTTTTCATATCCATCGATACTCCAAGTAATAAATATGTATATTTTTAATTGGTTTATTTATTAATAGAAACACATGGTGACCTGCAAGAGATTAGTAAATTTGAAATAAAACTCAATGTCTATATTTCGATCTAAAACTCAGGGCTGGACATTAGAGGAAAAAGGAAGCGCGACACAGAACCAAATGCGAAATGTCAGAACAAACCTAAACCAAGGGGCACGCTGGTAGTCCAGCGTGGGACATGGGACATGGGACATCCTATAAAAATACCAAAACACAACTTTAAAAAAACTATATTTAGTTGTTCGGAATTTATGTTGTATTGTTATTGTAATATTTAAGGAATCATCTAAAATACTCGCTCCGGGGTACAGAGGTGTTTGGATGTTGGAAGTTAGTTCTTGGGCCATCGGTGCGTTAACAAGGAAAGTGCGATCAATAGCGAATTTTAAGTGCGATCAGTAAAAAATGTTTTAGTGGTTTCGTAGTGCATTTTCACGTAACAACATAATCGAACTACCTATGCTGTCACGCGAACCTTCTGTTTGCTTTAGAGTTTCCATTTTTCGGTCTCAATCCTTGAACCCTGATAGCTAATGTTGTTACATAGTGATATTGTATTTAAACAAAAGATTTTTTTTCTTGTAACTGCCATGTTATCTTATTATCTCGTATTAACTCTGACCACTTGAATGAAATAATAAAAGTTTACTATATAGTTTTGGATAGTGATGTGTCACAAATTATAAGGACACATGCCATCACTCAGTTTCCTTCTGATTTCAATAAAAAAATCATTAATCGATATATATGTATATGTATATGTATATGTATGTATGTAGGTATTAATATATACGACACTGTTAAATATCGTAGAAAAATATGATATTGATAAAAAATTGTGGAAAAACGAATACAATAAATAGAGAAATAGATATTAGATAATTTAATAATCTAACATCCTAACGGCATTGTGGGTTATGTCATTGTATCATATGTACACACCCATATGTTCTTTTATGTCGAGAAAGAATCCTAAATTGATTAAATTAATAATGTTCAATATGGTCATGTAAATTAATGTTTGGATATCGTTATGATATTTTATTTTTAAAACGTTATATTAAGTAAGTAGCTGAATAGCATTAGAACCAAAATATTAAAATTTAAATACATTCTTATTCATACACAGACACACACTCAATCATGTGCGCACTTACACACACGCGCGCACTCCTGTGCGCCAACTAATGGAATATTAAATAACCACTGTTATTTAATATTTCATTAGTTATTTCCCCATCCAAAACATGCGAGAAGCTTCGTTTCCAATAAAAGTTAATATTAATTAATAATAAGTACATCATATGTACAACGTATCATATATACAAAATACTGATATAAAACGACATCTTATTAGCATTATAAACCAAATGTTATTATCGCGAGTTACTTCAACCCAGAAATATAAATATACTAAATAGATATATCCAGATATGGATCCTGGTCTAATAAACAAACTGAAAATCACGTGTGATAAAAAAAGTATGTAGGAGGTTTCTCTGCGTGATGAAATCCGAAATGAGAAAATCCATAGGAGAAGCAAACAACCGACATAGTTCACAGAATCATCAAGCGGCGATGGGCAGACAGACCACTTCGTTCACCAGCGGGTATCGATTCGCCGCTGAAGAAGAAAGGTTTCCGAGTGGCGATCAAACTAGACGTTTCGGTGCGGGTCTTCCACCATTAGACCGGCGTTTTGGTTAAAGTCGCGGGCCATCGCTGGTCGCAGGTGGCTCGAATATGGTAAGTACGACGTGGAAGTCTAGGAGGAGGAATACGTATGGTAGTGGATGTCCAGTGGCTGCATTGAGGCGAGATACATCGAATAAAAGTTGATTACGTCACAACCAAGAAGAAAATTTTGTACAATTACATTATTGTAATTACTATTAGTAATATATTTTCATATAAATTCGATGTCAATTCTAATAATAATATAATTCAAAGCGATAGTCAAAAAAGGTTTTAGAGGTAGAATTATTTTAGTTCGAAACAATACCTACGCTCGTGGGATAAAAAATAGGTTGTCGTGTTCTGCGGAATCCTAGAAAGCGAAAACCAAACGTATGGCGGATACATCAATCGTTGTTAGGTTACATTGTGGTCGTACGTTCTCATGTAGCGGCGACGCGAGCGATTTTTTATGAAAATAAGCTGTTTGTTTATTTCGCGCGTTCTTTGTAATTTATTTTTGGGATTATTTTTTTTTTGGGACGATTCGTACCAATGTCTATTAACGACTTGTATGACAAAGGAGCACTGTGTTCTGTCAGCGGTTTCGCCTGTTGTGTTAGGTTCGACCTACCGCACTACTGAGGCTTTAGGTACTGAGGTGCATTGTAAATAATGTCAAAGGAAGGAATTCAACGAAAAAATAAAACTGTTTTCATCAAATTTTCTGTCACCAATATCAATTACCCTCCCATAACCTTTTATTTCGTATTGCACTTTGGCTTCGTGTTGCATTTTCAGACCTTCATTCTGCACATTACGGGTCGCGGATACTTAAATGTTTTTGAATGCTGTGTAGCATATATCTTTTAAACGAAGCAACAGATTTAAATAGAGCTCTTGGCATTCGATGCACTTTTTTCAACTCAAATTTTATTTAGGATTAGAAAACGATCGGTCAAGAAACTTAGATTGATTTTTAAAAAAAATTTGAATTCTAAAGAAAGGTATTTTTTGATCAATTTAATGGTTCTAATAGCTCTGCAAGTTCCCGGGAATTCTGTAATTTTAAACTTTCCACAATGGCCAATTGCGGGTTGAGAACTATTTAAGCTATTAATACCAATGCACTGAGAATTTTCGGGTTTGATGGCCTTCTATATACCTACAGTACCCACAGTACAGTATAAGAAGACTAAGTCTACGTATAAAATTATAGATCCTAAATCTGCCATAACAATGTAGAAGGGCGTGCGTCTGTAGTGAGATATCAAATTCATGAAAAAAAAACCTGACAGTGAAATCAAACATAAAACTTCGAACTGATTTCTATTTTAAGTTCATTTTCAATTTTCTCTCACAATTATCATTACATAACATTTTTAAAATATTTTGAACGTCCATTACTATATATAGTTCACTGTATTTTGTAGTCTTGTCTCAATTAAATCAATTCCACTACAAGATCTGAAACTAGACCTTCAGTATATACCTAACTCTCTAGATTACACGTCGTGATTTCCGTCGGCGAATTAATACGCCTTACCCGTGCCTAAATATGTAATGATTTTGCTGCCTTATGCGCGTTTTATATTTTAACGTTTATAATTTTCCTATCGATGGCTTCTTTTATAACTGCATACCTTTCTTAAAACTATATTTTTCATGTCAGCGACAAACTGAGAACTGCTTTGCATTTTATGAATGATAACTTACTACTTTTCACATCACATATCTAGTTAACAGAATGGAAGTTGTGTATCATAAAACACAGTCTCGTTAGCTCGAGTTACGTTTCTTTTATATTCGTATCAACGAGTTGGTTTATAACCTTTAAATAGAAAAATTCTCACTCGTGACAATGAAAGATAAATTGACGGTTGAAAACGAAAAAGTCGGGTCCGGCTCTCGCGCACCCTAATAAAAATGCCTACGGCAGCGCCATGGCCTACGAAATCACGTCCCTTTACGATATGGTCAACTGGGCGGGCTCCTAATTACGGAGATTAGGCCACGCCACGTATGCAATTCACTCCGGCAAAAGTTCGCCGCCCGCACGGGAGGAATTTTCGCTAACAGAGTACTAGGTGCCGTCCCCGACGCCGCCCGTGCGAGTAGAGTTTGTTTCGCGCTTTTCGGAATCCGAATCCCCGTGAACGTCCCGGTCCGGTACGGTCAAAGAGGTCCTCGAGGTTATGAAAGAAGAGGCATGGAAGCCCGTGTTAGTCTAAAGTGAACGACAATGCGCCTCTGAAAAAAAAAAGGCGACATTGTTTTCAGAGAAGGTGGAGAGGTTCATTTTTTTGTAGCTGAATTCAATACAGCCTCAGTAAACACATGGATTACAAAAAAAAAAATATGTAATATAAATTCAGTTGAAACTATCATGGATGTGTAGACCTTATTTTAAATAATTTTTGATCGTTAACTAAACTTTTCAATTCTTTATGTTTTGCTTACAATAAAGAGACACGACAAATATATTTAACACTAGCTTCCGCTAACGGCTTGTCATAGCGGACGTAAAATGATTTTCTTTGTTGTTTCTATTATTATTTAATTCATATTGAATTTTTAGTTTGACTAAATCTTTGGTATAGTCGATTTACATTTGCATCTTAGTTAAAAAAAAAAAAAAAAAAAAAGAACTATCATCCAAACACCCGTTTGGCTTAGTTTCATTTTAATAAATATTGTATATTTAATATTTATACTAAATATATAGTACTCCTTGAATAATTTAATAATGGCCGACTCATCAAAATGAATTGAAGTAATAATTTGTCAAGTCTGATGGTCGCAAGTTGGAAGCTTATTAGTTTAACTACTACGTACTACGTAAATAACTGTCACAATTTTTGTTTATCAAACACCTTTTTACCGGATAATTAAGTAAGTTTAATCTGTTAAAGATCAAAGCAGGTCAAACCTATTTCTTAAAAATTATCAAATATACAAAAGATTTTTTTTTTACTTACTTGCGTAAAAAATAACTAATTCTGAGAATTGTTTCATAATAATAACTTTTTCTATACATTGAATAGTACCAACTGCAGCTATACGGACTTAGCTTTTCTTTAATTATTACTTGCAGTGTCATAGTATGCAACCAGCTATATAATATTTTGTGGTAAAGCAATATAGACTTGCGAAGTTCAAAAGTAGTCAAATTCATATTTAAGGTTTTTTCTTCCTTGCCAAGGCAAAACCGTTCTGTTAAAAGAACACCTATTCTTGGCGGGTCTCGTCATCTCTTTAGAATTTAAACTCTCTGCTCTTAATAGTTCTTTTGACTAGGTTGATGGATCAGAGCTTTGTATGCCTAGGTAGAAAGTGTCCGTCAGCCTATTAGACGAAATTTGTTTTAAATGTAATATCCTACCTTTGACAGAATATTAGTACGTGGGGCGCTTTATAAATTTCTGGAACTGGCCATTTACAAAAACAATATTTAAAAAGTAAGTACTACATTGAAAATGAAACTCTTTAGCTGTAGAATACATTTTGTTTCATTTAACCATCAATTGTTTTTACATCGTGGTGTCATTTTGAAAATTGCGTATCTTCATCACTATGGTTTTAAGTCGTGAAAATTTTCGTTGTATGCGTCTCTATGATTTTATATGTATTTTGGCAGCTCAGCAGAGCCTCGCTCGACTACTAACTGCTTTTGGTGATTAAACACCATGTAAGACAACTATTTATAACTAACTGATTTGCAGAATTCAAGTGCGGCCGTGTCAATATCAGTGGCGAATTTCGTAATCGTCACCCGTCCACCGCTGTGAACGACAAAAACATCGAGTCCGTACATCGTATGATCGAAACAAACAGGCATGTAACCTGCCATGAGATTCGGGCATCCTTAGGCATAAGCATAAGTAAAATATAATCAATGCTACACAAACATTTAGGTATAAAAACCTATGCTCGCAGTGGATCCAATACGATTTGACTGAAGATCATAACACGGAGCGCATCACTTGGTGCAAAGCCATGCCTACCAGTTTCAAGGTAGGGGCTTTGAAGAATTGTAGTACAGAATAGTGATTGGTATCAGACCATTGTTTGCCGGAAGTTATTGATGAAATCCGTAAAAATAACCGTAAACGTCGTATCATCTTGCACCACGACACTGCCAGAGAAAAACATAGAACTTATGAGCAATTTTGCATGCAGCCCCAACCCGGCACCTTGGGATTTCTTTTTTGTTCGAAAAATTAAGAACCAATTACGCGATTAACGATTTTCATCACCAGAAGGAGCTGTCGAAGATTATGAAAAACATGTTCTCGAGAGCACCGAGGAGGAGAAGCGTAAATGTTTTCCAAATTGGTTTATTCGTATGAAAAAGTGCATTTAGGATAACGGAGAATATTTTGAAAAACAATAAATTCACAGTAATTTTTTCTCTTTCATTCCTGAAATGTTCAGTGCGCCCTATATATTACGGTTGTAAGTTCGAAACGAGAGCTTTGTATCCTTCCATCCATTTGTCCATCCGTCTATCTGTCTATCTGTTCTTTTCTCTATGTGTCTATTTGTACACCACGACCGCTTCTCTCAGTGGCTCTCTATTTGTACTCGACTTGAATTTTAACATAGTCGTAGTTATCATTTTTGCTCATACTTCGTGGTAAAATATTATATTATTTATATAACATTTAATATTATTATAGCAGTCAAGTTTCAGTACATTAATTGTAATTTAATAAGTATTAATATTAAAAAAAGATGTTAGATATCATTTGAAATTCGTTTAAAGTATTAAAATTACTTTTTTTTATTCGTGTTGCTTTTTTTTGCACTTAAATATGTAACCGAAAATGTAAGAACAGATGCGTTTTATACATTATCTCTAAAGTGTGGAAAATAACCGTCCAGAGCAAATTTATAATAATTCGTTATCATAGAAAGTCTGAAGTATATTACAGCAAAAATAAAACTGAATTTCAGCCACTCAAAGTGTTGACGACCCGTTACAGCTTCTTTTTATGTGCATATTACATTACACGAAATTGTCGTTGCAAGAGTTTTACTTGCATTTGTATGTTTCGCTTTTCGAAAGCACTTTAGCCTGTATTTATTTGTAAAAATTGTTATGATATGTTTTATGAGTTCATTTATAGCTAGAGTGTATTTATAGTTATTACTTAAGCTACACAATTTTTTTAAAATATAGTTTAATGTAGTGAACTGACTGTTGTTTATTTGTAATTACTTTCATGACACACCAAAAGTTTTCTAGTAATTAAATATAAATGAAGATCAAATGGCACCGAAATCCATATTCCTCGTTTTTTAACATGTTGTTATTTGTTTGCGATATCAACAAAATATAGCCAAATAGAATATCATATTGAGTTTGGAGGGACAATGAAACTTATCCTCAGTCAGTCATCAAAATGACGAGTCCGCATCAAAATACTTCCTGTATTTACTGTCGGTGTTATTATATAGTAACTATTGATGCTTATATATAAAACATTCTCAGATGTATCCAAAAGCAGACAGGGACGTAGGAATATTAATTTAGACACACATTACGCGATATCTGCGGTCTCTGATAACCCCTCTGAGAAATACGCGTGATCTTATGCATGCAGGTATATTATTTAGCCTCCGATATAAGGGTTGAGAATCTCTCACGTCCGGAGCAAGCATCGCGTTCGCTAGGTAAGACAGGAATTTTTGATTAATATAAGAAGTCTGATATAGTAGGTACATACGTAAGTACAAAGGGAAATAAATATATACTTGTTATTTTATGTTTAATAATATGTATAAATATTAATAAACACATAAGTCGAATAAATTATTATTTTATGGCGTAGTTTTAAAAATTAAGACCTGAGGTTCATACCGAAAAATTTACAAATAGGACAAGAATTTTTTAAGAATGACATATTTATTTATAAGGTATCCAAGTGTACTTTAATAAATAAAGCAGTTTTAAATTTGAAATATGCAAGAAATAATACAATTAAGAAAACTAATGGTTACCCAGTTTTCCACATTCGACCACAATTCATAGATGTTTTAAGTTAAGGAATGAAATGTAACAGGCATAATGAATTCTAAGTGCTAAAAGCTTATTGAATATTGTACCAAGATCGTAAATGGTAGACGTAAGGAGCGTGAAGTGTGACGAACAAATACTTGGAAAAGAAAGACTTCTACTCTACGTCTAAGGTAACTCTTTCTAATTTTTTTTTATATATATATATATATATATATATATATATATATATATATATATATATATATATATATATATAGATATACAGAAGTAAAAAAAGATATATATATGTATATGAGTGTATGTGTGTGTGTGTCTAATTGTTGAAAAAAATGTATCAAGTGTTTTATTAAAACGTTTCCTTTAAACTACTCCACCGATAAGCTCCAAAAGCAAACTAGCTCTTCTGCTCAGATAGCAACGTAGATCGTTGTAAACTGCACCAAAGCATCAAACTCGATAGGTCTGTTCGAGAGATATTGTTAACGAAAATTCATAAAAAAAAAAATTTTTAAAAGTACCTCCTAAGATTCTTTGATGGGTTGATGTTTGCTATCCGTCGATTATCTTTGCTTATAAACAACTGTGTTGCTTACCGCAAAGCAAATCAAAATCGAACAACGCATTCCATATATATTTTAGTTTATAAATTAAAAAAATAGCCTTTTATTTAAATAACTTTCAATAATTGAAATCGAAGAATTAAAAACTTATTGAAATTATATTTTTGAACTCAGCGAGGTTGAAAAGGTTTTAAGGCTCTCTTGGAGACACTTTTAAGTTCAAACTCAATAATTTACTCCTAGGAGTATTTTTGAAGTTTTATAGCTGGAAAGAAGCCAAAAAATTTTCACAATGACTTATAAGATCGACTGTTTTGTCGAATTTTTGAGCTCAAAAAGCTTTGATCTTTGAGGCAACTACATTTTTGAACTCGAAGAGCTCAAATACACATCAATAAACATCAAAGCGGGAAGTTTTAGCGATGACCTGCGGGTCAATCGTTGTACAATTTTTTTTTTATTGATGAGACTAAACCTCGTCAATAGCTACTAAACAAAAAAAAAGAAAGTCGGTTGACAAATAGAGGAGAATATGTACTTAACTGTTTTGTCTTTACCTATTTATCTATAATCTAAACTAACATTTAACATAAATATTTAAAGCCGCGTGCTCGTTTGCATTTATTGCATTAGTGGTATTTGTATTATAACCCGGTATGATGACGCGACAGACGCGCATTGATGGGTAGCGTAGTGACTGATCCAATTTCGATTCTAGGAATTGAGCGTTTCTTAGAAATTATGTACGCCGTGTCGAATTTTGCAAACAAAGTAGCTTCTTAGTGGTGGAGGACAGTACCACATCGAATCCTGCGCTTTGAGAGAGTGGCGACGCCCAATGAACAGAAAAGCTCGTAGTCTTCGACTTCGTCGATTTTTTCGAAACTTAGTGTTTTCAGTATAGAGTTTCTTTTCAAACTCAGCCGGTACGGTATAGCCCTATTTGATGGACTTTAACGAATTAAGGGCATCAGTTTACTACGAACTTCAGTTATATGTAGACCTTTTTAATTTTACGCATTGCGCATAACAATACATAGATGATGTTTAATGACGGCTTTCGTATTGTAGGAAAACTACATCGTACAATTATTTTAATTTTTACGTAGTTTTCGTTGTTAGAAGTATTTTTTTTGTAGTGAATACGCATGTAATAGTAAGATCGATATAAAGGTGAAAATTTACATGTATTTTTTTTAAATAGTTATGTACCAAAAAATATATATTGCATAATAATGAGTGGGGATTAACAAGGTCACTTATTACCGATATCAAAATTGAAGTTGTTTATCGACTTCTACTGTTGATGAGTGAGCACTTAGGTTTTTAGAACGTTTTGATTATATAATTCTTTTCTTTATTATTTAGTTTGCCATTTGAAACCTCTAAAAAGGCTTTTTTGTACTGTAAGAAATTATTTTTTTTAATTTTAAATGACAGACGAACAGGGCGATTGGCAAACCCATCCAGAACTCCATACCAAGAGTGTTTTATTCGGCCGATTCTAGTACAAAAACATTACAAATATATGTTAGTCTAGTTCAATACACACATACACACACAATAAAAAAAATCGCTTAGGGCACAATCTTATACGAAATCTACATATAATACTCTTATCAAACCGGCAAGCGAAGCAAAGAACATGAGCAATGAAAGCAGAGAAAAGCTCCTACAAGCTCTCCATTCAGTACTCTTAGATAGGATCGAGTTAAGCTTTTAACCTTTGCGTAAGTCGATGACTTCCCGAATCTGACGCTGAACTGGCTTATACTGTTACGCAGATCTCTGACAATATTGTTCAGCATTTAACTTTTTGTAATTACTAACAAAAAGAATTCGACTGAAATTGACTTTCAAAATTAATAGTCGCAAAGTTATAAATTGGTTCACGATGTCCAATTAAAAATTATTATCGTAATATTTAAGGAAGACCGACTGGTCTGGAGTTACGATATCGCCGGGACCTTTTCTAATTAAGTTCCACTCAATATTTTAGAACAGGACTTCGACGTCGTCACAGAGGGCGTAGGACGGATGTGATTATTCATAATTTGCTGAATTGTTGCGGCATCGATGCTTTACAAAGTACCCTGCGCGGTCACCAATTGGGACGTAACGCCCTTTAACCTCCAAACTAACATGATTTAGGGGAAGTTCAATTCTTCGTAGGATAAATCGGCCGCCTGGGATTCGGCTGACGTAGCTGAAGGAAATCCGGAGGGAGGCGCGTGTCGGATTACGGCGGGCGGGTTCTGTATCTGCTTAAATATTTAGTTTCATGTTAAAAAAATTGTAATCTCTACACCTTCTCTCAATAAACAATTTAATGTATTAATTATTTATTGATACGTGAACAGATTTGAGTGATAGTTGTTTTGAAGCCGTATGTTTTTTAATGAATAATTTAAAAAAAGATTGACCTTGCAGGACATCTATTCTAATAACTTTCAGCTATTTTCAAGTTGGAGGGTAAGTTTTTCAGCTCGTCAGCTGCAAAAAAAAAAACAAATTTATAATAGGTTTGAACATGGAAAATAAGCACAATAGTCATATTTCTGCATAAGTTTTCTTGCTAAATCTCAGTTTTGTTTTATTTTAAATTTTTTGGTAATAAAAGAACAAATAATTTGAGATAAAGATGATATATAGTTTTCTCAGAGCAATAATGACTTTTTCGCCGTAATGCAAAAAGGGGTGTGCTGGGCAAGAAACCACTCTTTCTCAGACGACTATTATAATTTGGTCCTTACATGAACACTCGAGTATTTACATTAAAAATTTCAGTTAATTATTCTGCTTTAGGTCATTTGAACATATGTAAAATAACAATGTTGTAAAAATCTTGTAGTTTATTTACAGTTCCATAAAATTAATTATGTGTATGTTTTGGTTATAATTCTAGTATTGATTTTTTTTCAGAATTTTTTCTCTGTTTGAATAAAATAACATTTTTTTTAATGTTCTATATTAAAAAGTGGAAGTAATATCGAATTATTATTTATAACATTAGATAGTATCGCTCATTAATAACAATCAATTAATTACAAGTTGCTTTTCGTATACAGAACCTTCAAAAATCAGAGTAAACGGGACAAATAATTATTTTTTTAAGTATTCAGTATCTCATAAACGGTGAGGTTTTTATAAGGGCAATAATATGTTTTATGATTGAAAGCTCAGACCTAAAAGTACTGAAAAAGATTTTAAAAGTTTGGACTAATATATAATGTATGTACATAAATGTGGGTTAAGAAAGGGTTTATTCATGTCAGTGTGAAGTAGTCACACTAACATTAATAAACCCTTCTTGTATCAAATATTTGTCCACATATAGATCAAGATAAATTAGCCTTATGTTTTTCGTTTAGAATAATGCAAGTATCCTCAAACTCCTTAAAAAATTGCTATTACAAAATAAACATTATTTTGAAGAATCGGTCCAATTCAAAAACGTTGTATTTTTTGTTTCTTTTGTTATTTTCTGCTTTTTCGTGTTGTATGTGTGTGTATTTTTCGCAATCTATTTAGAATTACTTTGTCTCGATTATAATTAAAAATGAGACTGAATACAAGATTTGGGACGTACAAGCGAGATTTCGAAAGTGCAAGGGGTGTACGGGCCAAATTTTTTCTCTGCGAAACATTGCAGAAAAGTTTTTAGCTGGCGACCAAAAGGTTTTCTGAATTATCGTAGATCTGGAAAAAGCTTATGATAGAGTGAAACTAAATTATCTTTGGAAAACCCTATCCATTCACGGTGTGGGTAGCGGATTGATACAGGCACTCCGATCTCTATACAGGGGCTCCAGTGCTTGCGTCAGAATAAATGGGGCAATATACTGACTGGTTTGACATCCACAGGGGTGTTAGACAGAGATGTGTAGCTTCACCGTGGCTAATCAACCTATTTATGGATAGCTGTGTGTATGATTTGAAAGAATATGAGTGTGTACTGGGGATGGATGAGCTATCTGTCAAATTCCTCCTGTATGCCGACGACCAAGTAATCCTTGTGTCGTCAGCGTGCGAGCTACAGGATATGGTAAATAAAATTAATCATTCTGTTGTGTAAATGTCGGAAAGACTAAGGTGATGATATTTGAAAGAGGCGAAAGCACGACTGAATGTAGTAATTAACGAAGTTGAGAAAGTCGAACATGGGAAAGAGTTTGTATATTTGGGTAGTCTGTTTATAAGTGATGGTAAACATGACAGAGATATCCAAAGGAGAGTGAATGCGGGCAATAAAATGAATGGGACCTTGCTCGCCAATATGAATAAATTATGAGTAAAAGTCTTTTACGATAAGCAAGCTTGGCTGTTCATAATGGGGCCCTAATCTCTAGGCTTATGTATGGTAGTGAAAGCTGGGTATGGCAGAAGAAAAACGAAAGTAGGATCAATGCAGCAGAGATGCGATCGCTGCGTAGTACGTGTGGAGTGTCTCGGAAAGATATATGTAAAAATAGTGATATTAGAGAGCGGTGTGGTTTGAAGGAAGAGGTAGTGACTGGAGTAGAAAGAGGTATGTTGCTGTGGTTTGGCCATCTGGAAAGGATGAAAGAAAGTGGACTGACAAAACAAATCTATAGAGCGAATGTGTGTGATGGAAAGGTCTGCAAAGGTTGCCCTAGAAAATCCTATGCAGACCATATTGGTAGCATATTAAAAAAGGGCTAAATTTTAAGCACTGGAAACCGATGAGCTTGCGTGAAAAGATTGATGGATATCAGTGAGATAAGAGAGATATGTAAAGATCGTACCATTTGGAAATCTATAGTCTCTACATACTCTTCTAAACAGGTTTGAGTTTGTATTATTTTATTATTATTATAAAAATATAAATTGTATAGTGAAAGAAAATTTCATATCCATCATCTGTTTACACATATTTTTGCATTTTTATCCCATTCTGAGCTATGTTACATCTTGAAGATTTCTTTTTCTTCATCTTCCATATTTTCTTGAATTGTCACATAATTTTCAGCTATTTTTAAGTTTCACTTGTCTAGCTAACCGGTAGTCAGTATGCAAAAGTTTCAAACAGTCGCTTGTAAAATTTTACCCAAACAGCCAAAAAAAACAAACAAAGATAAAGACAGACTAGTATCCAAGTAAAAAAAAATGGCAAAATTAATCTTTCAATGTAATATAAACCAAAAAGAGCTATGTAATACTTCACGTAACAGCGGTGGGATGCTTCACAACTCGGTATAATAAAATTCTTTAAATATAAATTTACAATGATATTGAAGTGACAAAATTATAAGCCTTGTGAAAAAGACTGAAGTGTTAGATATCTGTTCTGTTAAAATTCACATCGCTATTAAGTAAATTCTAATATAGGAGAAATACGTTTCTAATATCCTAGTAAAAAAATATGAAATTTGGTTTTTTTCTTTAATTGGGGAAGTTATTGTTTTCAGTCCCATTTCCAAAAATCGAGATTTCAGTCTAATTTAGTTTAAATATACAGATATAAAACCTTATCCTCTTTCATACAAACCTTGTCCTGACAATAACGAATACAACGACAAAAAAGAATTATCCAATTCTGTACAATAGTTCAAAACTGATGCGTATGCATATGTTTTGGCGATTTATATATATATATAGATAATTTTTCTCTTACATTTTTAAACCTTTTGATTTTTGTTTTGAGTAATTACAAAATTACAAAAAAAAAATACCAAAAAATAAAATAACATTAAATCAAACTCATGAAAGCCTGTAGAAATGGGGAAGATTTTAATATCGTCCCGTTTCGATGAGATCCCAAGTAGTCGGCTTACATATTTCAACGACAAATATAATATTTTCAGTATCAATCAAATACGTGCCCAATTACTATAATATTCCTTTGGGAAATTTGGAAAGCAATAACTTTCTTACCGTAACACTGACTCTAAATAAAGGAATAGTGTTAACCATAGATTTAGTATGTACTGCCGTGAAGTAGATCGGATACGGCGGCACTGAAGCCAGATTGAGAATAAAATACAGAAGTATTAGTGACAATCTCTACAGTAATGAGCTTATAAGTCGCAGGAATCCACATATTATTTATTATTTCAAATTGAATTTGTATTTAATTAATTCATACAATTTGCATATAACTAAATGCAAAACATTTTTCCTTCTGTTTGTCTATCAAACTTTTGTGGTAGTTCTGAAATATTGTATTTAGAGAGCAGACCATATCAATGATACTCACATGCGAAATATACCTTTCTAAGGTGATGAGATAAGAGATCGTCCATCCACACCTACTCAAGTAACCATAGTTAATCACTCCTGACAAACACGAAATTACACTTTTAAACAGGCGGAATTTGTTTCGTTTACGACTCACGTCAAATCTATAGAGATTCATGACGTGTCTGTGAATCTATCTGTATCTCTGCCTCGCTGTGTAACAAACTTGTATACTGTAGTGTAGGCTTAACCTATGTGGTTCTTACATAAGTGTGCCTTCGTGATTGTTATAGCTAGATGTGTGGATATAATTTGAATTTAATGTATACAAAAATCGGGGAGTGCATAGGAATGTAATTGAAAAAATATTCATAGAAAGAATGCAAGCACTTTATATTGTTGTTTTGATTTAATGTTTTAATATTTGTCCTCATCGCATAGAAAGTGCCACAACAGCTTATCAAGTAAACGTAACTACCGATAAAAACAATAAAAAATAGGGCGCTGGGAGGCTATACAGCACTATAGCCTGTCTATTCTAAATTATGTAATTCACAAGTATACTCAAATTTTACAAGTATGATTCACAAAAATTCACAGGTATGTGCGTGCGCCACAATACGGATGTGATTATATAGTTTACAAAATCTATGAACTCTGATTGATCTTATTGTTCACGAAGTTTCTGTTTATAACATTGCCTATAAATTAAAATGTGAATAATAAAATTGTAAAAACGTTCTATTACCTATATACTGGAAGCATAAAAACGAGGAATGGGCGCGTCGAAATGAGTTTTGTTCCGGCGATCGGTAAGTTAAGAAGTGAAGCGCGATCAAGTGAACTATCGTAGTGGTTTCTGTTTCAGTGAGTTGTCTAAAATGTTTCTTATATATCCTTTATTTATTTAGGGTTTTACCTTTTCACTTTGGTATCCAAGCCACGATTGTGGTAGAGTTTAACAATATTTACAACTTAACAAATGCGTCATGTCCATTATTCATACAACGCTTATGTATTATTTTATTTTACATATTATGGATTTTTTGACAGTCTGCTTTCATTCATACTTTCCAGTCAGATATGAGGGTTTGTGTGTGATGGAAAGTTCGGCAAGAGTATACAGACCATATTGGTGGCATATTGAAAAATAGTCAAATTTTAAGCAACCGAAACCGCCGAGCTTGCATGAAAAGTTTGATGGATAGCAGTGCAGCAAGAGAGATATGCAGAAATCTTACCACGTGGAAGTCTCTACCTGCCCTTTTGAGAAATAGGCGTGAGTTTATATTATTATAAATATGGGTTATTCGTACAACGAGAATTTTATATTATATCCAATGTAATATCATATAATACAATAAATATTATACAAAATAATACAATAATAAAATGAGGGTCGATAGCACAATGGCTAAAGGCCTCAGGTTTAGCCTTCTACTCATAATCTTCCGGAGTTGATCCTGACTATAAGATAATTCATTGAGGAATTTCAACTTGAAGGAAACTAAAACCGCGAGCCTCTGCAAATCGGTGAACACGTAAAGCCTTACACAACAATACGTACACAGTGAGTCGATATGCAAATCGCGTATCATGATCGAAGCGCATGTAAATAATATTATATCAACAATAAACTCTATCACGCCGGTAGACTCGTGAGGTGCGAAATTAACTAAACCGGCCGAAGGCTGCGTAAAATACGTGCGGCATAACTGGAAAGCGGGCTTTGAGCTTCACAAAGGCAATCAAATAACCCAGACGTAGCCTAGGTCGCATAACTTCACAGTGCCACAAGATGACCTAAAGCCCGCGTAGGTACCTCTCGGCGTGTTTGTCTCCGGTGCGGCGGCGTCCTTAACGCGATTAACTACGAAATGGAAGGACAGCCTGTGTACAGGTAGCGGACGGAATATTGTTTGCCTTCGAGACCTCGTATAACGGAATGGGCAACTTCGGGGGCTTATTTCGAAAATCACCGCCCCCCTTCCCCCAAACATACGAAGTTTCGCATGCGCAGTAACCAAGTTGTATATTGTTTTTCGTTGGGCAGTCGTCGCCTTCGCTCGTATTCCTATTTTAGACGGGAATAGAATTTCCTATTAATAAATGCGTATATTTCTTGCAAATTTATATACTATTTTAAGTGTACTCACTTCATTTTATTAGTTTAGCCAGTTTAATAACGCAGAATCAAAGATTTGATCGGGTTAATGAAATCAGTTTAATAATAGAAAATTAAAAATAAATATCACATTAATATAGTTTTCATTGCGTCCCAACTTTTCATATTTTTGTGTAAAAATATCTACATAAATCTAGTACTTATGATTTGAGAAATAAAGTTTTCTTTAATAGGTATAAAATAAATCTGGATATATTATAATATAACCATGGATATTTTATATATAATATGATCGTGAATATAATATATTGGCGAATGGATCATCGTTAAGCAATGGCGAAGCATTGCATGGCAAAGGGCTACATAAGTTTATGTGTCCGGAGAATGGTCGTCGACAACATAACAGTCGATAGACGTGTTTAAGTGTGAATTTTGTTTTTGAAATTCGTAGCATGATTTCTTTCCTGAGACATTAATCATTGCTTAGCAATAAATCGCCCATATACTTTCTATACTCATGGCAAAGTATCAAATCTCATTGTGTAGACGAAATAAAAATAATGATATTTGAATGTATCAATGCTATATCACATCTCAAACTATTTCCGTACTTGGCATTAATTAATTTATTAAAATCAGTCGGCTGAAATTAATTTACTGAACAAATGAAGGCTACATGATATATGACTCTAGTAGAAATATAATTTTAAATGTTTTATGAAAAGTTACAATTAGCAGTTGAATAATAAAAATGATTTGGAATATAATTCATTAACATACACTAAATTCTCATTACAATTTCTCTTTGTATCTCCTTATTATATTATTAGTGAAAAATCTCTACATCACGTTCGCGGACTAGACTACGTTTTATAATAATTAATCTAATTAGTGTTTGCTAAATCCATACAAAGGCTCCCGTGTTCAGGAGGGACCTAGTTAATACAAATTACCAAGACTCACCGCGATACCATCTTAAGTGCACGGAGCGACGGTCGTTCCATAGTGGAATTTCCATGTAGAGAATATGATTTCGTGTCTGATTAAATGATGAAAATCTTCATGTAATATATCGTAATATGAATCAGTAAACTACTTTAGATGGTACAGAGAATTTAGAAGATTGTCATGTCGAGCGGTTCGATGCATTTTTAAAGAAGCACGTATTTGAAGCTGTGCATGTTTAAATACAATATTTCCATATGCACTTTTGATACATTTATTTTTTGTTATCTTCTTTTTTTATCTTCTGCTACTGCGGTTGCTGCTGATCTTTCTTGCTTTATACAATCAGCCACTCCTTCTAGAATTAGCAAATTCTCCGCCGCAAATGCCCACTCGTCGTAGTTCTCCCGACCTTTCAGCTTTGGAATGCTGGTCAAGAAAGAATTTGTAGCCATTTCCGTTAATTTGATTTACTGATTTTCACAGCCGTTTTATTTATATTACACTCCGCGCCTAAGCTAAATAAAAGCAAAAAAATTACTGCAAATTTAACTACACATAGGACATACTGGGCCCATAACCTAATAAAACGACAGTTTATTTTGAACGCAATGACACGACTGATTTATTCATACGACAAGTGACATTACATATATATTAGCAATGGTAACATTTTAACATAGATGGCGTGAGTAGGTTTATTTTATGTCAGTGTACAATTTTAACAATATATTAATAGACATTCGCCAGTAGTTTTGTCACATTTTTGAAACGTTAATATTTTCAAAACGTACTTAAAAAAAACACACACACACACATATACATTGTGAGACTAAATTGTTGACGTCGAATAAATGGTGAACAAACAAAATATCCACTTTAGAAATTATAAAGGAGTCACAAATCTATAAGAGTATTAGCTGTACCCGCGCCTTCATATACATAGCATTTAGGATTTTTTTCGTCATCCGGTAAAATACCATCAAATTGGTGATTGTTACAGGCATTAGTAGTAGCAGCCAATCGCACGGCGTGGAGATCTTAAATCTCGATGTAAATAGATATCATTGGAGCATGGGGAGTGTAAAGCCAAAACCTTAAATATTAACTAAAAACATGTCAACGTTTGCACATTCATCTGAGGGTCTAATAATGTCACCGAATTTATAGTATTCAGCCAGCTCGGATTTTTAGTTTTTTGAAAAGCTGTATCATTTTTATACATGTCTTACCACATACTCTACGAGGTCCTTTGAAGATCCGTCCAAACTTATTGCTGCTGCTGTAATTCGTCATCGTTCCGCTCACCGGAAATACCATCATCAACATCATGAAAGCTCTCATTCTACCACCGTACACTTCACTCACAATTCTCTACCACTTACGGTAAAACTTTAAAAAGGTCTAATATCAAAGGTATTCCTAATCAACTATCACAAAGGGGTCTCTTAGACAATAACATATTCCTTTCTAAAAAGTCGTCAACGTACTAGTTACACCCCTAAGATTGCGGGTGTCAAGGGGGCGGCGGTAATCATCTACTCTCTGACCGTTTGCACGCTCCTTTGCCCCACGAATGTACTATATAAAAAAAAAATAAGATTGTACTTCCTTACAGATACATATTGTCGCTCGCTCTGGCGGACCTGCTGGTGATCAACACCTGCGTGCCGTTCACGTCGATAGTGTACACGGTGGAGTCGTGGCCGTGGGGCGAGAGCGTCTGCAAGATATCGGAGGCGGCCAAGGACGTCAGCATCGGCGTGTCGGTGTTCACTCTGACGGCGCTGTCGGCCGACAGATACTTCGCTATAGTCGATCCGCTGAGGAAACTGCATGCTACAGGTCAGTACAGAAACATATGTTAATTCCTCAATATGAATCCTATATATTATTATGAGAGAAGATTGTAGACGAGAACGTATTCACTCTGCGGCTAAGGAATAAGACTTGCGTTCCGAAGCAGCAAAAAAAAAAAATTAATGCAATAATAACGTTTATGTATGGTTTTTTCTAATATTTGATAAAAAAATCTGGTGTCTGTATGCAAACAGTGCTACTAACAAAATGATTACGCCTCTGACGTCACGCGCACGTCCGTCTAGAGTTAAATCCGGATAAGATTTCTCTTTCTGTTCTTTTGTTAACGTATAACTTTAAAACTAGCAGATCAATTTTCATACTATTTTGAATGTTACTTAAATATTCATCGGTGGAGGATGTGTGCTATTTTCCCAAATCATCGTTATTAAGAATAATGGTATTTTAAAATTTTGGGTAAATTAAATTATAAGCAGTTGGAGACTCATTACGGAAGAATTGCTTGGTTTTTAACAGAGTATTAACTATGACATATAGTGCAGGGCATAGTGACGCATTCCTTTGCAAAATTGTTTTAATCCGTAATTTTTTTTTATGTCTTTGTGATTATAAAAGTGTAAGATGACACTTGATATCTTTTGACGTTATTGTTTAAACAACAAAAAACTATATTGCCAAGAAAAAATACATTTATTGCAATCGATTATTTTTTTTATATTCTTCATAATATTTTGAATGAAAAAAGTCCTCACACCCATCATCGTATCTCCAACCCATTAATTGTTATGAATTTTTAAAAATTGGAAATCGCCGAAAATCCTAATTTTCTTGAATTAATTAATATACCTTAAAAATTGAAATTCTATTATTTTTAATTTTTCGTCAAAAATTTCAACTATATTTAACAAAATAGTCTAAATAGATTTTAAAATGCTCTGGTCTAAAAGTAGAATTTTAGATGAATTGAAAAAACAAAATTATAACCAAATCCAAGTCGAGACTAAATCTATAGAGGTTGTGATTCGAAAATTTCTATTAACAATAATTAAAAATTGTCGCTTCAGTTTAAGTCAACATTAGTTACTGGGATCGGAATTGGTCTCGCCACCGGGAACGGATTTTGAGATTACAAGTAGAAGCATGTACTGACTTCAAATGAAAGAAGCGGCAACCGACGCTGTAGTAAAACATAAGCGGTACAACTCAAAATAATTTCGTCTCTCGTTATGAAGTATGTACGAGCCCGTTGATGAATTTATTAAGTACAGAACAGCGTATTGTGTTTCGCTTTATAATTAAACCATCGTCATTATTAACGGACATCAAAAATTAACGAGCTTTTTCCTGGCAAATAATCACTTTCCATAATTATATGATGCTATATATTTTATTGAAATCTTAGAAGTACGCCTATCGGACTATTCGAAATCCTTTTACATTAAGACTATTTCTATGAGGAACATATGCCCATAGACACAGACATTAACTACCAACAGCAAAATGTGTAATAAGTATTTACTGCTTTCCTGTATATCTTACATGAAGCGGAATTAGAAAACTTTAAAAAAAAATACGTTACGAAAGGACCTTTCCCTTCTTATTTGCGTTTGTACCATTTTAAGTATTTAGTACTAAACAAAATTCCAATAACATGAATGCTTGTGTTTTCACTTCGGTGTATATTTATTCTCCTGTCAGCGTCGGTTTTGGAGTAAAAGTGGAATATCATCGTGGTAACCCTTAAATGGCGATAATGGTGGTAACCCAAAATTACACCACATATGTAAAAATGTCATATTGATATTACTAATAATAGATATTGACGATAATAGTCGTCAGAGAATTTTTTTATCTAGTAAGATAATAAATAAGATTAAAAAATGTACCTGATATTGTATACAAAATAAAATTGTTGCTGAACAGTATTTATCATATTTATTTAATACGTTCAATTTAGATTTTTATAAATTTTCACAATAAGTTGTTTGGACTGGTTTCCACCCTGGATGTTTTAAGTACATAAACTGAAATAATTCACCGACCTTCAAAGACCTGCGCTTAGCCGCAACCATGTTAGGACAATAACTTGGGCATGGGCATGTTATAAACTTGAAGAGTTTTGAGCGAGTTGCGGCCAAGGAACAAAGCGGCCAGTCACCTAAAACTCAGACGTTACGTGAGTTAATCTTCATTAGGCCGGTTCTTGACCGATCTGGCCCGTGACAGGCTAAGGCGGGCAAACTTTGCAAATTCTCTACATAATCGAATCATCGTTTGTTTGATATTGTGACCTCGATACTGGAACAAAGTCGGCGTTTTTTAGAAAATAAAAAAAAATAAGGAAAATCTTATTTGATGAAGGCTTCGAAATCTTAAAAACAATTTTCATAACTGAACATTTGCCTTTTTTTTAGTAATATATTATAAAAGTCTACAAAACCTATCAGACATAAACTATTTAAATATACAATAATTAATGAGTTTCTAGGGCAAAATTATCAAAAAGTACGGCTCATAAACAGCCTTATATTTTAAAACTTGCACTTAAATCGAAATCTATATGATGCTTCCCATTGACCTAGAATCATGAAATTCAGCAAGAAGTAAGATTTTACAGTACAAGTAAAGTGAATATTCGAAAATCGTTAATTATAGTTCGTCACATGAAAAAAATGTGGTGAAGTATGGACCGCCATGTAAACCGATGTATCGATTTTTTTGACTGTCTGACAAGAAAACTTAAGATCCCCAAAAATTCGAATCTTTTTTATAAAAATTTAAAATATTTTTGTAAAAGTAGTAAAAACTTAGAATATCTCGCCAAGAGCGGTATCCAACAGAGACAAAATTGTCGAGACTTTTGATGGATGAAGTACTTACATACATAACTACTTTGTACGGAGCACTAAGGGTTCTTATTCACACTTGTATGCTTTTTTTCATGATTTTTTTCTCTGCCTCGAAAAAATCTCACATTAAATGATTTTATAGAAGTTTCTATAGGTAGAAGATTTAATATAAATCATAAAAGAAAAATTCAGAACTAACCATATCGAAAGCCATTCAATGGGGGTTAGCTTTTAAAACGAACAGATCGCATTTTGCGATATGTAGCCGACGTTATAATAAGAGGCTTAATTACTCCGAAATTGAAGCAAAATTTATTAGGCGAGCAATAAATATCAGAACTGTCATTTGCCTTAATTAATGTCCACAGTTGTTGGAACAGTGTGATGTTAATCTGATTGCTAAACTTAGCAAGTTAGTCAGTCAGCAAGTCAGCAAACGAACTCGGTGACCCTAATTCCCGTAGGTCGGTGATTCTCGCTCGCCGTTTGTCATTATGGGTCGTAAAAGTTTTACTGTTTGGTGGAGATTTTTCTCTAAGCATGTTGTGGATTTCGTACAAAACATTATTGCGTTTATTTCATTAAGCGGCATTTTTTTTTTGTGTGTGTGTGAACGGCTTAAAAGACATTTTTGTATAATTTGTAGTAAATTTCTGGGCTTGAGTAATAAAATAAACCGGTACAATAATAAATGTTCTTTCAATTTTGATTGTACACGTGTTTTGGTTTCTATATATCGGTTGAAATCGTTTATAACGTAAGAATAAAAGCAATAAATTAATAATGCTTAGAAAATAAGTTGGCGTAATGATTTATTTTTCGTCCGTAAAACAGTAGACAATCGTTTAGATCAACTGGCCTGGCGTAAGGTGGGGTGTTCGTAAAATATACGCCCGCATCTCTCCCTGTATGGAAGTAGAATACAGCATAAAACTTTCTACGTGAAAAAATCACTTAGATCTGCCAGCTTTCATAGCGATCGGTTATAATGATGTACTTTAAGTGTTATACAATGACATAAAATGAACAAAACGATAACTCACAACTTGCTAACCGAGAAGAGGATCAATCGATAGGAACAATCGGATTAATAAAAAAAACTTGTACACCCGTAGCTCACACGCGGCAGAGGTGAAATCTTCATAAAACTAAGCCGCGAGAGAAAGAGACGTATGTAGTATCAGAAGGCGGATAATTATAGAGTTTATTATTTTTAATATTGGTATCAAGTGTAAATTGATACAACTATACAACAAATGAGAATATGCAGGCGTATACAAGCACTCATACCTCTTTCTCTCGTATTTATCAAATCAAATCAAATATATCTCTATTGCGTAGGTAATAGAAATTACACTTGAAGTGCGTCATAAATTATTGTTTTCGTCATTAAAATTATCACCCTTCTAAATGCTGATTCACCATGAGAAGAATGGTCAAGAAACGCGATGTTTGCTCTTTTTTACTCATCGACACAAAATACTGAATAATTAACAATTTAGTACAACACTTAGTAATAACGTGAAGCATCCTAATAATCGAGCAGTTCAATCCTACGGGCTTTTTTCATTATCATTTTCAGACACGGCATAATAGCCCTTGCCATATAACTTTCTTTTAACGAAACGCTTAAATTCATAAAATGGCAAGTTTGAATTTCAGCTGCGATCTTATTATAAAAGCTCACACATTGCCCCTTAAACGTTTTATTAACTTTGCTTTGACGGGTTTTACGAGCAACCAGATCGTTCTTATGACGAGTGTTAATGTTATGGATGTCGCTCCTGTTTTGGAACAATTCTATATGTATCTTTACATACACCAAATTTTCGGATAGGTATTGTGATGCTAAAGGTAAAATATTTACTTCCTGAAGTTCTACTCTGAAAGATGTCATTAGTCTCAAATCAAAAACAGCACGAATAGCTCGCTTCTGCAGCACGAAAATTGTGTTAACATCGGCTGCGTGACCCCATAACAAAATTCCATAGGTCATGAGGCTATGAAAAAAATTGAAATAAACTAGTCTCGCGGTGCTTTCATCTGTAAGTCGCCGAATTTTTGTCACTGCATATGCTGTAGAACAAGCCTTTTCGCCGAACTGAAAATATGAGATGTCAACGGACACGGAACAATCTATTCGATAAAAGACGTATCTACTTCATGAAGACGTTAAAATCGCCAATAATAAACAGTGTTATATGGCAAAGGAAATACCAAAACTGCTAGCAGACATCCTAACGGCTACGGCGGCGACGCGGCTAAAGTAAATATTTAGCTTGGCTCCGACACCGGCTCCGGGCGTAGATTAAAAGGTACTGAAAATAACAGGGCTACTGCGAGCTTGTAACGGCGGATCGCGTCGTAAAATCGGCCATCAAATAGGCGGATAGATACACACGATCGGGATGTTCTCCATGTACACCGGATACCTGAACAGAAACGAGTCTGTTTTCTTTGGCTTCATTCGAAATTGCGACCGTTTTTCATTGTTAGGAGTTCTTCCACTCCGACGCGATAAGAACATTTACTTTGACAGATACGGGATATGGGGGGGTGATTTACGTTTCGCTCGTACGTTAAAAATCATCACTGACCTGTTAATTTTGGGAGGTTAATAATTAGGTATTATAATGAGGTTAATTTATAAGAATACATTTATAATTCATTCGTAGCTTAATTTGTTACATCGTAACGCCGCTTGAGGTAGAAGTTGACTCGTAGAAATCGTAATAAAACTAATAACATAAGACAAGTAACATAAGTAATAGAACATAATTCATTATTTTACATCAAATTTTTATAAATTGATGTTTTTCATAAAATAAGAAACAAAACTGTTTTGTTTTTTATTTTATTCCCCATCTTGCATTATACGTATTAAAAAAAAAAAAACTTCGTTCCTGACCTGAGTCCCCCGATTGCACTTTCGTTTTTCTTTTAATGTTGTCTTCTAAACGAGAGGTTGAATAAACATTTTATTCAGCTCGTTCGCCAATTGCCATGGTGAATTTCGATCACCCTACTGCTGAGGTGTGTGCTGCCAAAACCTTTTTGTCTTAGATCGAAAGGTGTCAAACATAATTCCTCCATCCTAACGTAGTGCAGGTTGGAGCATGATGACGATCATCGTCACCAATGCGGTGACGACGATCGTCGGCAGCTTGACGTGTCCTTCCAAGCATGGAAAGAGTGGTTTTAGTTTGACTTAGTTGAGAATGTCATTGATCAATCCGTTCGTGAGTGATTCCAAGTTCGATTGTAATATCGGTAACCCGGTACCTATCTTCTGAATCGATGGTGATATTTTTAAACATTGAGCCACCGCTGATCGCTTTCTACAAATTTATTAATAGATACGAGATAGAGATTGGTTCTCGTCCGCGTTGCGATACATAAATACGTCTTGAGCGATTTGAATTGCAATTCGTCAGACGCACGCAAACAACCGAGAACACAATGTAACCACTAGTATATTATCCGGAACGGGAAAAAGCCGGTCAAGTGCGAGTCCGGTTTGTGGGTGTTAAGAGTTTTGTGCATTTTTGCAGACTTTTTGGTCTGAAACGCCAAATTGAAGCGAAATATACAGGTACCAGCACAAAAATTCGGACCGTAAAGAAAAGGTTTATATCGTTTTTTCTTAATAACTCCTTAACTGTTTACCTGTCAGAATCGTGACTCATGGCTAGTGTTTAGAAGTATAGAATTCACCGAAATCGATGGACTTAAATAAAATTAATAGTTTATTTCATGTAATATTTGTGAATATATTAAAAAACAATAAAAGCTACAGTTTTAGGCCGTGCAAAAGTAAGCCGACAACAAAAGTCACCCGCCTAGCTGGAAAAAGCAGATTACGTGCCACGCACAGGTATGCCGATGACCGACGCCCAGCGAGCGGGGCTGTTTCGGGATCGTAAAAGCTAGCAAAGCGCATTAAATGAACAACGACGACGACGAAAGGAACGTCGTGGAGAACACATACAGGGGAAAGGAGAGGTTGTATATCGCTCAATGTTTTAGCGCGTCCCTCAAACCGAAAGTTATTGGGATCATGACCGGCTATAGCGAATCAATCGATGAATTTTTAACTCAAATTAAATTAGACCACATGATGCGTGCTTCGGAGAGCATCTTAAGCTATCGGTCTCAACGCTTCATCGTGACAACTGCCGTTGACAGCACTTAACCCTCAGGAGCCAGCAAGGGAGTTCGAATGCCTCAGTCTGAAACAAAGTATTGTGGGAGGGTATACAGCAGAGGAGTGGAAAAAACCTGATACACAATTTGCAAATTAATTATTTGATTCCCCTACTAGGATTGCCTTTACTATGCATGTTAAATAATTGTATGCATAAGCACATAATAGATAAGCTTTTGCTCGCTGCTCCGCTCACGAGGATATACAATAAATTCCTCAACTTCTGGTTTTGCTCTCAAATCTTACAGCGGTTCCGCCTTCGGTTCAATTCCAATCAATATTTATAGACCAAAAACAAATATCGTATTAAATAATTTTATTTGCCGTATTATGTAACAAATTCACTATCGTTCTTAATCCCGATTTCGGTCGTTCTCGCGGTGTCAATCTCTGGGCGATGTTGATCTTAATCCTCCTTCGGCCATTGATGAAACCAAAAGGCATTCGCTATAAATCTTCAATAATTACTATTACACGTTAATAATTTTCCTTTATTCACGCAAGGCAAGTCCCTTGTAATAGCTTTATAAATGTTTGTCCATGATGTATGAACTATGTTACTATAATGTCTCATCAAAATCTATTCAGCATTTATGCGTAAAAAGTAACAAACATCAATATGTCCTCACGGACTATCTGTTTTATAATATTAATAAGATAAACATACTAAAAGTAGATGTATGGGAACATCCACGATCAAGTTAAGAACATCATGCTCATCACATCAGCGCTGGCTCCAGCTTTGATAAGGGTGGAGGGGGATTGCTTTTCAGCGCCTTCAAGTCAGTGCTCTAATTTTCCAGAAATTCTAATTCGGCTTCATGATAAGTAAATAATAATTACTAATTTCTCAAAATAAGTTTTTATTGCAAACATCAATACTTATTAAGCTTAAATTAAGTAACTTTAAGTATAGTAACACTGTTCTATGTATTTCCGAAAGCAACATCAAAATTCAAATTTTTTGGCTGAAAATTGTCTTTTACATTTGGTTTTTTAGCGTCCCTAGTTACATGGCGCCTAGAGCGACCGCTCCACTCGTTTTACCCCTAGGCCGGCACTGCATTACTTAAAATGTTTGCTCTCGGCGGGAATCGAACGCGCAACCCTCACAGCTGAGTGAGCGTCCACTGCCACTGGACCGATCGGATGGTCCAGTCGATGTTTCGTTTTCATGTCGATTCGATGCGCTAAACCGACTTACCGTTGTCGACATTTCACGTCAACCCAACGGCCGTGTGCTTCGACATTTTCGTTTTATGTTTCGACATTTTTTGGCACCGTTTTATTTACGTTGGACTATTGATAGGTGTGCATTACGCGCTAGGCTCGTAGTGTAGCGCTCGCTGTTCAAATTGAAGGTACTATTTCCGTGTAATTTTTCTGGTGGTAAGATTACTTGATATTCAAAACAAGTTTTATTTGTATAATCCACATCGAGGAACAGAGTTGACTTCCTCCTATTTTTGTGTAGTTGAATATAAAAAAAAAATGTGAAAAACAGTTGGCCTTGCAGGACATTTCTAAAACTTCCCATTATTTTTGAGATTGAAGTGTTCATAAATATCTTAATCGATTTATTTTGGAGCGTTATTAATTTTTTTAGAAGAGATAAATAATTTACGATAAAAGTAACTCTTGGAGTTACAAGGATTTCTTTCTCCACAGTGGAAAAAGTGGCAAAATCAGTGGCAAAAGGTGTGAAAACATACATTTTTTTTTGTAATAACAACATTGATACATAACTTTTTGCCGACAAAAATTCGAAATCTGCATATCTTAGGTAGCTTAGCTACATGCGCATAAAAACTTAAAAACTGTTTCACATACATATATGTTGACTTTTGATGAAAACTCGATTTCCGAAAATCCGTCTGAACTCAATGACTTCCATTTTTTTTTTGAATTTTCTTAACGAGAATTTAAAAACATCATATTTCTTTCATTTTCATAGAAATAGCTTTCACCTATTTTCTTTCACTTTCAATGGAGTATAAGACACGCTTACTTGATTTTCGTGTACATTAAAAAAATTACTCACGTCATTTTTCCTCAAAAAATAATACAACTTCAAAAATGTGTGTGCCTAAAATGGAAATGTCAGCTGTCAAAATTAATAATAACTGTTCAAGCTTAGGTCAGTCGAGTGAATGTGTTTTAACAAAGTTACCATGAATATTTCTCTGTGAACGGTTAGCCTTTTATGAAAGGATTAAATATTTAAAAGGCGTTTCGTGTAAATAGTAAACAAACAACTTTTGAAAGGGCGAGAATTAGCAAGGGTCGGTTTATGAAGAGGATCAATCAGTGTCCGACAGCTCAGTGTGACTGAATATCTTTTTTAGTGACAAAAAAGAATTTTTTATACCGACGGTGACACCATAAGCTAGGTAATTCAGGTATAAATCATATGAAATATTTAATCTGCATATAATGCAAATGCAATCAATATCAAATTAGTGTATATAAAAATATATCTAAATTCAGTATTTTTTATGCCAATGCCCATATGAATATTTGTTTACAAAACCTATTTTTCCACCATTACCAGTAGAATACGTGAAAAGCGCTCTGACTTTGGAATACACTCTTTTATTATTCTTTAATACGATATTTTGTTATATAAAAAATAGCGTTGTAATGGAGTTTTGTCTAAGCTTCCTAGGCGTGAAAATTGGTGTTAGCAAACTAAAGATTTTATTCTATAAAACGAAATCTAAAACGTTACAAATTTAAAATGAACCACTAGGCTACTGCGGGTTGCTTGAATTTAACTACCTCTCAATTTCATAGGCGATACGTAGTCCGCATCCAAGGTTGTCAAAAGAACTTCAAGTCGCTGCAACCTGTTTCAACAGAGAATAACTTTATGACAAATTGCCTGAGTCTCGCCTTACTTTAAGGCCTCTTATGTATGATATATGTACTACTGTGAGATACCAAAATCAGTTTAGGTATACAAATATTCGACGGTGATGTTGAATAGATACCTTTTTCACTGATGAAATATGTAAGTGGCCATTGTCTGGTCATTTCATTGGATGTATGTAAAAATAGCGATGATTTCAATTTATCTGCAATTTCATCCGCGTAGGCATAAAATGAATTCCTTTATTTCAGTCGTGTCGATAAGCCTCTACCTATATTTCTAATCGTAGTACCGACCTGAAGATTTACCAAGATTTACTCTTATACAAATTTAAGAATATCATTAAACAATCACTGAATAAAAAAGGCTATTATAGAATTTCCGAATATTTAGAAGCCAAATATCCATGGGCATAAGCGGCTCGACTTCTTGTCGGTCTGTTTCGTTCATTAATGGTTTTGTATTTGCTCTGGCTATACATGATGAAATTAAAAAAGAGCTACATTTAAATTTCTTTCTCGTTCTTTTCGAGACAACCAAATGAGTGCCAAAGTGTACATCTGTAAAATATATAGATATTTCATCCATCAAAACATGATGCTTTTTTTCTGTTTTTGATACCGATCTTGCGGAGATATTGGTTTAGAGAATCAGAATTTTTTTTAAATTTTTTTTTTTATTTTTTTGAAATACCTTCCTAAACTTTTGGAAACTTTAAATTTTCGTTACAGGAAGGAAATAAATGTTCTATCGTAGATTCGACTGTATGTTACGGTTTGTACTACAATTGCAAGTTAAGTTTATAATCGAAAAAAATAAATTTTAATTTCACATAACTAGAAATTATTTAAAAAATTTTTCTTTACTTTTACTATGACATATTGTTATCTAATGTTATAATTGTAATTCAATAGTAGTAGCCTGTAGAAAACATTAGGAATACCTTAAAGGTTTTGATTTACTTGCGAACACTAAATATATGAGGCATAAATGGCCGTATGTTTTTATAACGTTAACTTAGAAGCTCGATTTATTTCACAATTCCAAAGCACCCCAAACTTAAGCGTTTGACATTAATTTCAAGTTGATGCCTTCACGTTTTACTGAGAAAAAGGATCTTGGACAAACTGATAGATGAACAGATGGAAAGACGGATAACGTAGTAATCCTACAAGGGTTTCTTTTTTGCTTTTGACATAAACAACCTTAAAAATACATCATTTGTATACTTATATACAAATGATGATAAACATGATAGAGATATTGAAAGAAGAGTGAGTGCGGGATATAAATTGAATGGGACCTTGCTTTGTTATGAATAGTAGAAGTGTCTCACGACAAGCGCGTTTGCCTATTTATAATGGGGTCCTGATGCCTAGTTTTATGTATGGTAGTATGGTTGGGAAAATTGAATGTGGCAAAAGAGGAAGAAAAGTAGAGTCAATACGGTGAAAATACGATCTCTGCATAATATGCATGGATCTTGGAAAGGAAGATGTAGAAACAATGATGTCAAAGAGCGGTGTGGTTTGATAGAAGACGTAACGGCTAGAGTAGAAAAAGGTGTATTGCGGTGGTTTGGCCATCTGGAAAGGACGAATGAAAGGAGACTATCAAAACAGACCTATAGAGCGAATGTGCGTAATGGAAAGGTTGGCAAAGAAGAAAATTCTATGTAGACTGAGTTAGTGGCGTATTAAAAAAATGCCAATTTTTAAGTACTCGAAACCGAAGAGCTTGCATGAAAAGATTGATGGATATCAGCGAAGTAAGAGAGATATGCAGAAATCGTACCAACGGGAAATTTTGCCAACCCTCCTGGGAAAGAGGCTTGAGTTTATATATATATATATATATATATATATATATATATATATATATATATATATAAAACTCAAGTCTCTATATATATATATATACATTATTTAATAAAATATTCTACATCTTATTGCAGTAATAATATATATTCATGTAAAATTCGATTACAACCCGTTCAGCCGTTCAGTCATCCTGACAAACATAGTTTCATATTTTTTGTATTAGTATGAATTTTATGACACCCGGCTTACTTTGTAAATTACTATTAAAGTAGACAAAGCCGATTTGATGAATACACGAAATGTTCGCTCACAAATAACCGCATAAGCGGTGACTGGTATCCGCTTATGCTTCATCTCTGGATAAAGGGTGTAGTGGCTGCGAGGGTGGTACTTATGCACCCCCGTAAATAATAAATTAAGTTGGGAATATTAAATGTGTACGTTTTCTTGTACCGATATTAAATTCTGAAGTCTAATGTATCAAGGAGTGAATAAAAAATGTTTTTTTTCTATTCGAATTCTATTCTATTTATTCAGTCAAAAAATAAATCTTTTCAACGATACATTTTCTCGGTAAATACAATAAGATGTTGACATTGAAAAAGTTGTTTATATTAAGTATTTTTATACAGGAATATTAGCAAATTTCTTGTTAATGGAGAAAATTTACGAAATAACGTCAAAGTAATCCTAAACAGTTCCTATGTTTTATTTAACAAAAGATTTATTCCTGCATAAACTAATAGGTTCGTGTTTTCTCTATCGATTGAAAAGAGATTTTAATTGATATCCATTTATTCGAGGCGTAAATACTTTTCTGTTTTACAAATAGATTTTTAAGCTATTGCATAGCTTTTATCGCGGGCTTTGAGCGCGGCTACCGAATCAAGAAATTCCGTAACGAAAATAAAACCTAACACCCCCTACTCCGCCTACCATGTAGCTCGGCCGAGCGTTCGCTTAATGTGTATGTATATGGTACGACTGTACGAAGCTCGCACGGATCGAGACGAGCTGCTCCGAAATCGGACGAATACGTAAGCAGCTGTTTGTTAGAAAGTATCTAGGTGTATAGGTATCTGTCATATCTTTATAATGTCACACTCACCGCATGTGCCGCGTAAATACACATGTAAGTATATATGTATACATAGGTGTACCTGTGTACAACAGTGAATAGCAGTTGCTAGTGAATACGCGTAAAATTTGTGTATAAAGTGTTTTAAAAATGAATAAACAAAGTGCATTTAATAATGAAGAAAGTGATGAAAAACTTGAATTAATATCAAAGAAAAAAAATATTGCATAAATAAATAAATAATTATAATTGCATAAGTTGATAAAAAATGTAGGTTTTTTTATTCTACGCACGTTCACTATGGGATCGAATATATATATATATATTCGTGAACGTGCGTAGAATAAGAAAAGCTATTGCATAGCTTATATATATATATATATCTTATATCATATTCAAATGCAACTAACACTGTCATGCACTCGACTCTCGCTTTAAGGCTTTGACTTTGAGCAGAAATGCGACGAGCAAGTGAGTGAAGTAAGGCTAAAATAAAAAATAGGCTTGTTTCTTAATTTTCTATTCTATGTCTATATTAACATACAATCTATATCTTAATGTCCTATACACAACAAAAACTATGTAATGAATTTTTAATGTGACATCAACGGTCAACCGCGAAACTGACAGGAAACTTTTTCTTTTATTGAACAATTTTTTTTAAGATCACCTGCAACATTAACAGGTAATTTGTACTTTCAACGATTACATTCTTTGAATGCGACATACGACATACTTACGGCTTGCCAGTTCATCCACAAACACATCAGTGGTAATATGCATGTAGAGTTCATACGGTTTCGTTCTCAGTGTATCGCCCGTCCGAGCTCGCCCGCAATCCGACGAAAGCCCGTATCGACAACGAGTTCATTGACCTTTGACGAATTTCACCACTGCGATAAATCTTTCGCGTGGCCCATCGAATGTAAATTATGCCAAAGATTTACGGAGGTTAAATGATTTATACGCGAGTCGTGTGACGTCACCGGCCGGATGTTTTACCCGCTTAATTAAGCCGCTCGTCCGTTTTAAATTCAAACGACGGCGCTTGTTTCGCACAAGCGAACGCTTTTCAGTATAGACGTATTGTTCTCGAGAGGGATCGATCTGTTTACCAACGATAAGTTATAAAATTCAACTAAACAATAAGGTGAAGCAGGTCACTTAGAATTGGCTGGCTTTACCTCATCATCAAGCTGAGACAATACCGCGATTGTAATTTATATTTCTACTTTTTATATGTCTGCTTGTCATTGCTGTACTTTGTATGCTTTTGATGGAGCGAATATCGCGCGCTCTGTCTACGGTCGCAACTCAAGTTTTCCACTTGATATAATGAGTTTTTTCTTTACATTTTATTGTATATTTGTGAGTAATAGTGTTAAACTCGTAATGAGAGTAATATTTTCTATATCTATCATACGATTTCGTAGAAGAAAATATCTTTCAGGAGAAAGAAAAATGTATTGATTTTGTTGGACTTTATTCTTTTCTATCGAAATGTGTCCGAAGTTTTCCCAGAATACAAAAGTATAAATATAAATCTTGCAAGAAAATATGGCATACCAAGTACAAAGAACGATCGCCGCTTTCTCGATTGATTTACAGCTATTTTGATGTCTGAGGGTGGGTGATTAAACTCTTTGAAATGAATTTGGAAGGACACATTTCCTCTTCGTCTCTTGGATTGTGCTCTATTTAATGAGCTCTGTCTAGTTATAATAATGGGGAATTTTTTAACAAACCTCGTTTTAGTTCTACTTTTATAGACGGTTATCATCCTTTTGAAAAATGGACAATTGTGCATGGATGGATTTTTTTTTTTTTGTTTTCTTGTGTCGTTCTGTCTTAGTGAGATATGATAGAAAAATCAGATAGTATCAGTAACTACAATAAAACGCCAACGTAGTTTAGATGCGATCAGATATCTTATTTGTTTTTCCACGCCATTAAACGCAGAATAGGCCGAGCAGAAATATATGTAGCTTGGAATTACTTTGCAGAGTAACGAATTTATTTTGTCTTACTAGTGTTGTGTGAAGTGAAACTTAAATTTAAGCAATGAAATGAAATGATTCCAAGCTTAGTAGCTTGGAATGATTTCATTTAACATGTATTATTATAACGTTTAATATATGTTATATTATTAAAATAACAGGTTTTATAGACAAAAACCTTAATCCGGGAAATGGCCACGGTAAAGGCTTACCGTATAAGTTCGAAAATAAAATAGAACGAAAACGTAAATATGTAAGTAGGAAATGATTTCCGGTTGTTTTATATTTTATTTTTAGCCAATTATTATTAACCACCGAAACATCGAACTATCGAAACGCGTCAAGTGCGATATCGGAACGACATGTCTCTTTATCGCTCGCGCGCTCTGTGGCCGCGAACTTATGAATTCCGAGAATCCACCGTGAAGAGGTAGGTATATACCTACCGTTAAGATGCCATCCAAAACTTCGCCCGTATAGACATGCAAAACACCTTTCGGCAACATTTCGCCGAATAATACCGGAGGCGGCGCCGGCGCCGGCGCACAGCCGCACACAATATCGGAACTCGGCATTTACAGATCCGCGAGTGGGTCTCGTTTTAAACTTATTAATTACTCTCGCTGTCAGCTTTCGTTGCGGATCTTGGCGATGCTCCGGGGCGCGGGGGAGGTTGAGTAATTTTACGAAGTTGTATTTCGTTGAATTTAATTGATTAATGATTAAGGATGAGGTTTCGGGATAGCTCGTTTATTTTGCGTGAAATTCGTTTATATAACTCGATTGTTTTGTTTATTTTGGTTATGATATGTAAAATAATATATACGATGCTTACCATTTAAAATGTAGTTTACAGGCGATGAAATGTTAGTCTTTTTCAGATAATTGTATTTTTTTCAGATAATTGTATTTTTTTCAGATTAGATACCTTAACGTGAATTTTTATCAATCACCTACATCAAGTAGATGCTTTCCTCGAATATAATAATGAAATCGAATGGGTAAAATAATAAATGTACGTATAATAAACTGTTCGAATTTTCGTAAATATGGAATAATTAAAATCACTATCTACCGAATCAAATAAGTGTATATTATTATAGCTCTTAAATTATATAGTTGTATTTTCATCTGTTCTCTTCGTTTATTCGGACAACGTGCAAATAATTAAAACAATTTTACGTCAACACGTGCCGGGGCCTCGGCCTTGAAATGCCATACGGCGGCGGCCGACGCGACGCGGCCCACAATATACGCACCCACGCGCTAAATACGTTACGTGACGTCATCGCCGAACCGGCCCGCGTCTAGTTCTCGCGTTTCTAAGCTAGATGGCGCTTCAACGTAAATTCTCTCATCGCACCATAGAGATGTCGTCGCCCCGTCGTATATACGTCGAGAGCGGGCCTCATGGTTAAGACCTTACTTCATAGGATCATTTCTATAGTAAGTCTTCACCAAAACAATTTCACTATGTGAGTTGTCACGAGCCACGATGAGGAGACGTGGCGCGGCATCCTGAGCGTGAGAACGGCACTGGGCGTCGCCCGGTAGCCATCGATGATCGTTCGCTCTCCGCTTCTGCGGAGGGAGTGGGGGTGCTGTCGCTGTCTGAGTGGTCTATTTTTAACATATTTTAAATTTTATTGCGTTTAATATCGGTATTAAACTATCTTAAGTTGTTTCCTTTTCTTGAAATGGATGTATGAAATCGTGTAAATATTTTAAAAATTCGTTGCAAATCATTATTAGTACTCATTGCAAACAAAAACTTGTAAATTGGGGGAATGGGTTGGTCTCATGAGTTGTAGAACGTGACGTATAGGGAGGGTTATTTAAAATTAATATTTCACATTAAATTAAAACAAAAAATAAATGAACAAGTACACTTACATACTAAATTACAGTGTATAATTACTCAAGTATACGTTAACAATTTATTTTTATAATATTTAATATGATTTTAAGCATATAAATGAATAGAATGTTAAGCTTTTAGAATAAGTATCTATTTGAATAAACTGTTGGAGAAATCATTACACTAATTTTTTTTCAATTTTTCTATTACAAAGGAAAGTGTCGGATCATTATTACTATAATTTATAATTACTATTATTTATAATTGATTTTGGTTTATTTGCGAGAAAGTTTATACAATTTAATTTAACATTATTTATTCAATACACGCCTAATGACGCTGGCATTGAATTGTTTTTTACAATCTGAAAAAATATAAAATGTGAAGTCCTTTTTATTGTGTACAAAATTATATGATAACTTTAAACTAACAGACAAACTTACAACTACACATTTTTTGTAGTGGTAATAAAATAAAAAAAGGAGTAGGTTTTTCTTGTCCCAATTTATTACATATTACGAAATATGAAAAACTTGCAATTCTACAGAAATTTTCAACTGTTATCCCTAGTAGAAGTAATCAATATTTTTCCCCATTAAAACCGAGGCTGACCAGCCACACGTACCCGAGGAGATTGCCTAAAAGGTATCTTAGAATATTCTACGGTATCATCAATCGTTTGATAACAATGTTTAGAATCTAACCCGTAAATAAAATTTTGACCCGTGATAACGACAGGAGTCACAGGTGCGAGAAACGTTTAGTGTGACAAGCAATTTACCTACCCAGCATAACAATTACGATAATAAACAATATCTATGTGTTGTGAATGTCATATTAATAAGTACTAAAACACGGCCTTTAAATTTTCTTTTACTGGCCAAACCCAAAAATTGGTCCGTACACTTGGATTTACGTCAGAATGTAAAGAAATGTAGGTTTGTGGTTCTGGATATGTAACAAGGTAATTCGCTCTGAAAAAACGTATTTACGATAAAGCGAAGTCTCTTTTTTTACGGAGTGAAAAGGTGGCGTAACCACATGTTAATACGACAACCTATCTTCGGCTGTATTATAGTGAGGAGACAGTTCACATTAGAAGTGAGCCTGGATACACATACGTCTCATACGAGAATGTGACGTCGCTTGCAATCTTTCACACCTCTCGGCCACAAGAGAATGATTCAGAGATATCGATTTTATAGAAATGATACAAATAAGAAACGTAAGGTATAAGATTTTTTCTCAGTATAACTTCAGACATATCAAATCATTCGATTTCGTATTGCATACAAATTTTATCCAATAATTAAAATAATTAGCGTATGTAGATGACAACCTCATTTTAAATTTATTTATGAACTTCTAGTGTTATTAGATATTAAATTTGTGAATTAAATTATTGAACTCAATTTTATTATTCAAATAATTTTAGCAATATTATTTAATAAAAAAAAAAGTTAAAGAGGGTATATCATTATTTCTCTAAGAAAAAAAAATTATATTGAGTACTACACCGCACCACGTGCTACCTATACACCCTTTCAAATGATGCACCATGCTTGTACTCTAAGGGGAGGGATACTTTCCATTATATAATTTATTACTGCCAAAGTTTAACTAATATTAATATTTGCTCAACTATTTACACCACGTGTCTTTTAACTAACTAATTAACGGACGTAAACAATAAAAAGAGGAAGGGTTTGAGGAAAAATATAGTTTTATATTTAATTTGTATTAAGTTCATTGCGTTATTCATACGTATCAAGCACACAAATAAATTCATGTCTGACATTGTGTTTGTTCGGGGTAATCATAAGTGTATAGAACTTTCACTGGAAGGAGCTTATCGAGATACGTCTGAGGTACTATTTTTTCCCAGTAATGTTTAAGATTCTTGCGTGAAAATTGATAGGTTATTGTAAATGAAACGATTTGATTAGAATTGAATCAAAGCTGGAACCCTTATCGAGACCAAGAAAGGAAACGTTATTGGGTATGTAGCTCGAGATGATCGCGATCGAGATCATGGTAGACACAGCGTCTACGTCAAATATATAGGAACTATTCCTATGTTCACACGAAAAGAGCCGCAGGCGACAGTTGTAGTAATAAATTCAATCGGCGACACCATTGTCGGATTCTTGAACAATTCGTAACGGAGTTCTTTGGATCAGATGGATATTTCACTATCTCGTGTTCGATGTCAAGCAGAAAGGTGCCTTATATATCGAATGCGTTGAACTGTCGGTCGTAGATGACGCGATGGCAATCGACATCTTATCGGTATGGTGTAGAAGCGGTAAGCAAAGCTCGACCCACACTACGGTGATGTGGAAGACTCCGAGACTCTAAAAAAGGCTAAGACGATAAAGGCCTGAAGGAAACATTAATATTTCCGCTTGACTTTCGTTTATCTAGATGTCTTAAACTCGATGTAAAGATCTGTTTTATATTTAGGACCCTCAAAAAGCACTTAGATTCTACGAAAATAAATGGGGACACAGCGGCGGGAGTACAGAACTCGATCATCCCTCAAATAATCTTTGGCAGTGCTTTAAACGCTATTTGCATTTTTAACGGGATGTTCTTTAAACTCATTTGCTATTCGAAGATTATTTAACTCTTTGATTAAACCAAAACGCATTGTGATCACTACTAGTTTTTTTTAAATAGTGTTTCTTTAAGTATATAATGCGTTTTATAAATAAATATGTCGTCATTCAAAAGTAAGAATTACTATTTCTTTAAACTTTTTCTTATGAATAAAAACGAGAGCTCAAATTATACAGGTATTCCTGTAAAATAGATATAGTTTGTTAATCAAAAAACGGATAGAAGGATTGTATACCACTATTTATTATTGTTTGATCTATAGGCTACTATTTACACCCCATGCTATTGTGCATTGAAGTAAGCCAGACGAGCTATTTCAACAGTCATGTGCTGGATATTTCTCAACGCATGCATAGCAGAACTAAATTTATTAGCTGGTATTGTTATTTATGTATTCCATTAACCATTTTGGAACCAACAATTCGGTCACATTCAGTATTATTAGATCCACATTATTTAATTTTACAGTACAACCGACATACCCAACATCGAATAGTGCTAATCTTTAGATTTATTGCTATTTTGGGCTGTGACAAGATTTATTTACCCCACCACTGAGGGTTTTGAACTCGTGCCCACCGCGTCGATCCAGTGCCTCTTGATGGGTGCAAACGAGCGTCGTCACCTGCGCTGTGACACCGTTCCAGACCGAACATGGTCTTCCAAAGCGAGAGGCGAGTGGCTTAATTCGATTTAACCTGAGTAGCGACTCACAGCGATAAGTGTTTAGTAATTATTATCAATATATAACATTGATAACAATTACTAAGATAGTTACATTCCTATCATACAATACCAAAAAGTAAAAAATAAATGATAGTAATGTAAGCTGTTGCATTCAACATTAGGAGAAAAAATAGAAAGTGTAATACGCCTTTTTCTGGCAAAAAAGAAGGAACTTTTTGTCGATCAACGGTTAATTTGCAGAAAATCGAGATAAGTTTATTTTTAACTTTCCACTTATTTTTTAATAATATAAAAGCTTATTTTTATTTTTTTTTTAACTACTATTTTTCTAATACTATTTTCAAATGTTATACACATTTCTATTTTTCACACTAACCCTATAAAATTTCTATAAAAAATGCTTGCAACACTGGCATGGGATCATTAAAATACCGATCGCATAAATAAGTACGTACGTACTAACACGAGACAATGTAAATGAATGTTTATAATTTGGCGTCTAATAAAAGCGAGTGATTCGTCGTTCTGTCGCTAGTCACAGAATTTTAATAGGTGGCGCAAGAGTCGCAGCGCGCCCGAGTTCTACACGGGCTTTACAGCGGCTTTCCGGTTGTAAAAAGCGCGCATAGTTTTCTTTTTTACGGCTTCTGGCGGTCTTTGTACCGCGGCCGGTCGAATTTTTGCTGTGTATCGATGGGATTGAGACATTCTTACAGAAAAAAATTAGGCTGTTAAAAATGACATGTTTTTTTTTAATTTCAATAGTTTTCTCGAGAAAAGTCTCTGTTTTTTACATTGTTTATAAAATTTGTAGGTTTTTTAAGATTTTGTAGCTGTGTAAGTGATGTATTATGTAATAAAATACGGATGTGTTACACAGATAAATATAATATTTCTAGAATTTTTGTTATTTTTGTCTAATATAAGTTCATTACTGTTTTTTTGTCATTGAGATCAAAAAATATTCTTTCTTCATTAAAAGTAATTTAAACCTCCTAATACAATTTTATCATTTTAACAGGTGCATACACCGTCACTTTTGGTTAAAAGACTTCTCATGATAAAAATGGAAAAGAAGTTTTTATTGGAAATATAATAATAAATATTTTTTGTAATAATTTGTTTGTACGTAAATTCCGAAAAACCAAAATCTATTCAAAATCCTTTTTTTTCTAATAGTAGTTATTCTCTTTAATAGATTACCTAACATTAATGTTCGTATTTTATAAATATTATACTGCATTTAGAATGCTTAAATACGGTAGTTTACAGATATTTAGAATATTATATTTATTTATGAATAATGTAAGCTAACTTGAAATCATGACTACAATTGAAATTATAGTAGGCTAAAAGAGTAATTAGTTAAAATCCACATCATATAGTTTCTAATATAAGACATATCGAAATATCTATGCCATCTCTTTCTTTCAAAAAGTGCTAGTAGACAATGACGTCACCAGGTACAAGAGCCTTCTCTGTCTAATTAGCAATTTAAAAAATCATCACTCGAATATTTCTATAATAACCAAGGCAAGTTTTTACTACACTCTCACACAAACAGGAAAGTTTCAGATACGGTAATATAAAACATAAGAAACTACCCAATTGTTAGCTGAAGTTTAAGTAGATACTTACAGAAGATAGGCTAGGTATTATTCGTGCCTGATAGATTTTTTTTTCCTACTCAAAGTAGCGTCGGCACAGACGACGTTGATCTTTATTCGGCGTAAACAAGAGCCGTAAATAAAGCGAACAGTCACGATAAGTCCCGACGCGCCGGTGCCGGTGGCCCGTTGTACGCTCGCCGAGTTTGCACGAGACACACGTAAGGAAATAATGCAAAGGATATATGGTATCTGCTAAAATACCGAAATTATAGCAAATGTTCGTGAAGTCGGTGAAAATTAATCTTCAACTCGATTGTCGGAAATCGAGTTTTAATTATGAAAATTTAGTGGTCTTTGGAAGTAACTCTAGGATGACGGTCGTGTGGTGTGCTCCTGTGTGGGCATGAGAGCGAGTGTTAGTTTGTGTGTCGGGTTGGGGCGAACATTGACACCTATATGCATATATATTGTTTTTTCAAATCGAAACTATATGGCCGATTGACTTCAAATATTGAATAGTTACTCTTTTCGAGACAAGAAGGAACTTTACACAAACCCTTTCCAAAAAGAAAATTTTTCGTCATTTTATATCTACGCGGGCGGTGTCACTGTACAATGTCCAAATGTACACTTTTAGATTTTTGGGTGTCATTGTTCGATTGTCAATGTGTCAATGGGGTGCAGCCTCATTCTTATGCGGTTGTGTGATCATAATTTGACAACAGCAACTATCCATGTGTAAATTGGAAGCGGTTATCTGATGTGGAACTTTTAAAGGCGCTCTTGGACGGAAGTAAAAATATTCTGACCGCCCCCTCCATCATCTGCACTACACACTCGCTACTTTGCGTTACTAATGCTTACAGCTTCATTCGTGAATATCGGTCCGTTTAAGTGATTTTTCTAAGAGATTAAAATTGTTCATTAATCTTTAATACCAGTAACAATATAATGAGAGCAATAGTAAAAATGTAAAATTTTCAAAATTAAATGCAGTATGACCTATGAACTTCCATTTTACTTTTTTTTGATTAAAAAAATATTTCAGTACAAGGAATTAAATAAATTTATATGTTTCATTATATATTATATCTTTCAGGCGTCCCATGGCGGTGATTATGTTTATTTTTATTTATTTACATGCCTCATTACATTGTATTTCTTTGGATAGTTGATTCAAAAAAATTGGCAGAGATAATGCCTCAAAAATAACGAGCGATTTTTATCGGAGGGTAAACAATATACCTTCAACTTAGAAGACGTCGTTTTAATAATGACAAATGCTGAATTGATCAGTGAGTTTTTTGCATAAATCAAATTGAGCCACGTGCTCCTTACGTCGAAGAGAACGTTAAACCGTTGGTTGCGGACGCTATTGCCGTATTGTTGACAAATGACGACAGAGGTCGCCAGCAGCCATTAGCTGAGCCAGCATGAAAGGCCAGATCTAAGCATCTGAATCTAAAAAAATAGATTTTGGATGGGTACCACTCTGCGATTGGATGATATGGACCTGTCACAGCAACAATAACTAGGAATATGGAATATGTCTTGGACAGCCACATTTTTATTATTTTGGGTGCTACATTTCTGACATTAACGGCGGTATGCCTCAAACTCTTTTTTGAAATAACTAACTGTCAACTGCTAAGGTTAAAAACTAAAAACGTTACAGTTGGCAGTTTAATGAGTTACTTTTAAAGATATTATTGTTCGTGATATTAAATTAATGTCACGAATACCAACATTTCTAATATTACCGATATTTTGATTATGTTTACTTTTCAACTTTAACAGTTAGCAATTAACTATTGCATATGAGAATGTGAAGCACACCGCTGTCAATGTCCATAGTGTCCAAACCTTACTAGTTTATGAATTCTATCAGCTCATATACAATTAGATCTCTAAAATATCATAGACACTCCATACAAAATGATTCAAATCAACAGCTATATTGACTTAACATCATTCAGTTTTTTCTGCAGTCATATCATATCAGTCCTTTTTCAATAATTATGACCTATGTCAGTAGGTTTGTATCAATATATAAAAACCTGCAGACGTAGGTCATAATATGTACGGCTACGGATTTAAACTACGGAAGCCTACTCTGCTGGTCAATCTAATTAAACTTTGAAAGTATTTTACATGTCGTATCCAAATAGCATAATACAATATCTACCAAATTTTGTTTTTATTTTAGATTCGAATATAAATACGCAGTCAGTACGCAACAAAGAATTGGAGTTTGTTAATTCTACAGTGTTCCTGGGAATTACTTTAGATAACAGGCTTCAATGGTGTCCTCATATAAGTAAGTTGGCGAAAAGACTTAGCTCTGCCGCCTATGCTGTCAAAAAAATGAGAAATTTATCGGACGTCGAAACTGCCAGATTGGTTTATTTTGGCTGTTTTCATAGTCTGATGTCGTATGGTATCTTGCTCTGGGGAAACGCCACGGATATTCAGAAAATTTTCGTGCTGCATAAGCGGGCCGTTCGCGCAATTTACAAGCTCGGACCTCGTACGTCCCTTAGAAATAAGTATAAGGAAATTGGAATTTTAACCCTGGCATCTCAATTCATTTATGAAAATGTATTATATGTAAAAAAAAATTTAGAAATGTTTAAAAGAAATAATAGTCGACATAATCTCAATACCAGAAATAAAAATAAACTGAATTCACATGTTAGTCGACTAAGTAAAGTCTCAAATTCATTCAGAGGGCTCTGTGTGCACCTATTCAATAAGGTTTCTGTAAATATACAAGATTTACCCCTACATAAATTTAAGAGTGTTATTAAACAATCACTCAGTAAAAAAGGGTACTATGCAATTTCTGAATATTTAGAAGACAAAAATCAATGGGCATAAGTGGCTCGACCTCTTACCGGGCTGTGTCATTCCTAATGATTCCGTAGTTGTTTTGGTTATGTATGTGCTAATTAGAAAAGAGCTACCCTTAAGTTTCTTGCTCGTTCTTCTTGAGGGAAAACTGCCTTCCGAACGAGCAGTGAAGTGTAAATTCGCAAAAAAATTATGACGTATTTCAAGTGTTATTTTGTAACCTATGAAATAAAGATATTTTGAATTTGAATTTGAAATAAATTCTCTTCTAAGAAGGAGATACTTCTTAGTAGTCTGTATGTATGTAGATAAATACAGATGTACCTACTGCGTTGATCTGATAAAGAGACAAAGACAAACGGACGCATATTTTTTTGTAGGAAAAAAAAACTTAGAGGTTGATCCTTCGCCGGTGTAGCCTCACCCCGCGGTCCTTAATGGATTGCGCGACGCAGCACAAGTTCCACTGTTTCATCTGCCATTCCGGCAGTTGGACGCGTAACTGAATCTTTCTTTACGTTTATTTACGAGGGAGGCGCGGACAGGGCCCCGGAGTAGGGACAACTAACTAAGTAAGTTGAGAAGTTATCCCCGAAGAGCCTTATTAACCGAATTAAGAATGATCGAGTGGCGCAAACAGAAAATCTCCGGATCGGTAATATCGGAGATTTATCCTTTTTCCGTTCTGCGCGATAGTTAAGGCCTTATGAGTCGCAAGGCCTGTTTGTATAAATATTCGCATAAGTACGACACATTGTATATCTTTATATATATAATTCTTCTGTACGTGTATTGACAGTGAACTCCTCCTAAACGGTTGAACCGATTTGAATGAATTTTTTTGTGTGTGTTCAAGTGGATTCGAGGATGGTTTAGATTCACAAATGGACCTGATAGATGGCGCCGTTGTCGGTATGTCAAACGGCTGGACCGATTGGGATGAAATTTTCTATGTATATTCCAATGGGTTCCTGGATGACTTCAAAACAAAATTGAACCCGGTAGGGGGCACTGCTGTCGGTATATCGCTTAAAGCTTTTTCGGGCAGGACGACGTCTGCCGGGACAGCTAGTATAGTATAAAATTTCTTATTAGTATAAGGAATGATATCCATGGACAAAACCAACTCAATTTTTTTATCGGGTTGTCTGTTCTCCTTTTGTTTCCGACTGTAATTGTATATAATTCGATTTTAAAAAAGTCATGTTTTTTGATCGTTCTTATCGAAGGAAAAGTGCCTTTTAAACGAGTGGTATATTCTTATTATAATGATGTGCCGCAGGAGTTATAAAACCTATGAAATAGAGATTTTTAAACTTGAACTTTAATATAATTATGTATCAGATAAATATATTGGATCCGATATTTATGCGATAAAAAATGATTATTTTTTTTCGATATATTTGTGAGGACTAATTATTAGAATCGTGTCTTAACTATATAATTGTGAATGTCCATTTTAAATAACGACGTTTTATCTGAATCGGTGTAGTACATTTCTTGTGATGTGAACAAAAAAACGATAGGGAAAATTTTCTAAAAATAATTGTTTTGGATTTATACGGCTAATTAGCCAATTACAATTAAATTTTATAAACTATTTTCCATGTAAACATTCTTTTCTATATTTTTAAAATAACACAGAAAAGCGGAAATTCATTTAATATTTACCAGTTGCTAATTACAAACAAGACAAAGACATATTATCAAGATATTACAGTATACTTCATTCTTTTCGTCTTAGAACAAATGAAGTTGAGTTTCTGTCTAGTTGAACTTGATTTAAGCCAGTAACTTGCAAATATAATACCGAGTTACTGTCGAGAACTTGCATCATTTTATAGTAGAGATAACATGACCGTTTTAAACAAACTGTCGTTTTAAAATTCTAATTTTAAAAAGAAATTATTATTTTCTCCCGCCTTTGATCAATTTAATTTAAATCTTATTATAAATTTTTGGAATTCTCTTTTTGTGTGTATTTTTCTTATTACGTCTGTTTCTACACAAGAATATATACGCATTATATATGTATGTATTTAATGCGTATGTACGTGCTCAAAATAATGTAATAAATACATATATTTATTTACATTATTTTGAGCACGCACGCACACTAGTGTACACTAAATATAGATATGAGCTCAAAGACTATAGTTAAATCTATGTAAGATATGTCTGATGATGATAGCACCATTTAGACATTTTGCTCGATATTGCTAGTTAGTTTTTGATATTAATTGAGACAAAAAACTTGATCACAATTCTATTAGGTAGACTTACGTTTTAAACGTCAAAATATTGAACCTACATATTTAACTATAAAATACGCTTAAATATTACCATTTTTTTTAAATCTGAATACATGCTTCCCAACCGAAATCAATACTGAAAAATAAAATCGAATGTGAGTTCACGTGCGGTAGAAGTGAAACTTAGTATTCTGATTAATTTTTAAGAGAATGAGATGAATACATTATGGAGGTGGTAAACAGAGAGAAAAAGAGAGAGTGCGATACATCGAATTTTTTTTTATTACTTAAAGAAACAGTTTAGTAAGGATAGAAATCGTTCAATTCAGAATAAAATAACTTTTAAAAGTGCGCGATGGTCACTACGATCCAACAAAAAAAAATCTGCTATAAATTTTAAAGTTTCTCTCTTTCCTTCCTTTTTTATATATTTCGAGTGGATCAAGAATATAATATACTGCATGGGGTCTAGGCTCCATGGTCTGCAGAGTCCGTGCACGGGTCCGTATACGACAGAGTGGTGGGGACACAGATCGCTACGAACCACCGCATAAAGGGGTGACGAAGGATAGGGAAAGTATATAGAAACGCATTCTGTCTCATTCTCTCACAACCTAAAACCTATATATACATTTGTAGCTATCTCTTTTTCGTTATACATTTTCGTTTCATAAAATACAATTCACACCGTCCCAAAAGAAGTTTTACTTCAGAAATAAACAATTATATTATGTATTAATTTCATTAGATTTTAGACTTTCAGAATATAAATTAAATCGAGAATAATGGACAATGTATAAAATATCAATCGCTCAAAATTTACAAACAGTAAAATCGACTTGAGGCAAAAGTGGTCCAAAGGTATATATCATCGACCTATAACTTTATTTTTTTATATAACATTCCTTTTCAGTATAAATGTTATAACTGTATGACAATAAATTATTTTATTCGTGTTCCATTATTCTGCAGTCTGTTTTTAACATGCCGATACATGACAAAATCATGTGTTATTTATATAATTGCTCTTGCGGCAGACAATTGTCTATTAAACACCGAATCGACCGCCGGTATACAGCCGCCAGAGCGAGTACTCTAAAAATTTCAGCGCTATTATGACCGAACGAAGTATTAAGGCGGAATGCGCTGAATAAAATCAGCGTAAACGCCAAATCGGATTAACTTTAAATGGAAACTCCTTGCTTTTTATATTCTTTAATTACGTCATTTATGTAGGAAAATGATCATTGCTTTTTTCAGCAAAAATGTGTGCAAAAACAATATTAATTTCGAGCAAGTGTTAATCAAGGAATGCTTCACCAATAGTGTTTTCATTATTTAGAGTGCTTTAATACCGACTATAAACATGACTTAAAAAGTTAATTTCACTGTTTACGTAATTGTTCAACGATGGCAACACCTAAACTGTCGATGCCGCTTTAAAAATGTCAATACATTTTTTTACCAAAAACGGTGATTTGTGATGTACTTTGAGGTAGTACCCGAGCAACCGAGCTTCGTTCGGCGTCTTTCGATTTTTTTTTAATGTTATGGAGTTCGAAATATTACATTAAGCCCACTAGTGTACTTCAGCATTTCATGCAATAGTATAGCAATAATTTAATTATCGTACGAAATTATTAATTAAAACTGTAAGAAATGGCGCTCTAAAATAAAGTTTATAAAATATTTATTTCACTTTAAATAAAGTTTTTCATATGTATATATTCATATAAGGCGATGTTCGATTTTAAGGAAATTTGTAGGAAATCTTTTTATACCATTATCGAAGGGCAAAGGAGTATGTGAGGTAGCAGAGCATAGGAGGTCACCGCTGCCCATGGACATTCGCGATTTCGAGGAAGTCACCAGTGCGTTGCTAACCTCTTGTGTAGAAATATAAATTCGCAATAGGTTATATAATGAAGGAAAGAGTGGTTTAATAGAGATTAACGGAGCTGATGGAGGGAAGTTGTGGGTTGATAGAGGGGTAGTGGAACATCGGAAATCTCACTCACTGGACTAAACGAAACAACGGAAACTGTTATTTTATGTCTATATTCTGTGACAGTGTGGTATTGCATTGGGCAAGCCGGTTCATTTTTGTGCTGTAGCCAAATTGCCCACGGTATGGCTCCCACCACAATAAATGACGGCAATTTGGGCATAGCCAGTTTTTCGCTGAGTAGGGTTAGGTGCATGTTTAAAAAAACGCTTGAAAAGAAAAGAGGATTTTAGTTAATTTCTTTTACAGTGCAGATACACAAAGGACCGCATAGTCTTTAAAGGGCGGAGGGGGGGGGGGGGTGTGAGGCCTCACGTATGGAATCCACCAGAAGTCATTTGCCTATAGATAACTAGATGATAACTGCTACCTATGCTAATCCAGGCGGGTCGCTAATACATATAAGAATTACTCACTTAAAAATAACAGTATTAATGATATTATTCAATTTCTCGAGACGCCCTTTTAAGAGGGTGACACGCGCCCCCTTTCCGGCCGCACGGGCTCTGCTCGTTTTTTTTCCTTTTGATTCGCGCGGTCGTTTCTCTTTGGTTATTACTTCCATGCCTCATACTCAAGCGCCCTCGATTCAGACCATATCTCTTGCCTTATGTTATTACGTTTTTAAAATATAACGTCACGTACTTTTTTGCTATTTCCATTATATATACTCGTTCGATGGCGTAATTTTATTCGTTTTCGATGATCTACTCGACTCTAGAATGTTGCCATCTCAAATTTGTGTTTTCACACTAAAAAGTGATGCTGTACCACAATTTTCATGTACCGTTCTGACCTCAACCACAATTCCGTCTACGTTATTGCTGTACGGGTCGGGGATTGCCAACGGCTTATGCGGCTTGTCTCTAATGCAGTGATGAAATCCAGGACCTGCTGCTTAACGTCCTCTCTAAGTTGCCTACATATTAAGACTTTATTATTTTGACCTCAATTAATAACTCATCTGTCAGTGTTAGCATTTGAAGGCTGTACCAAAGGTGAACCAGAAACTCCCTCGTTCAAATTCTTCATTCATTCATCCTTGACGAACTTAAATAGTTTAGCAGCAAAGTCACATCATCGCTTATGAACTGTTAGCGTTAACTTAATTCGATCTCTTCACAACCAGCATCCACACCGTAAATAAAACCTAGCCCCGTCCATACATTATCTACTTTAGATTATTCAGCACACGATCCTCTAAGTCGTACAGATATCTATAGGACAAGAACTTATTGCTTAGTTAAGCATTCTAGTAGGCGCTCAGAGGGGTTTCCATCTAAATTCTTAATTAAGGGCCTATAAATAAATCTTTATGGGTTACCCGACCCCCTTCTTTATTCGGTCTGAATTTCATTTATAAGATTTTCGGTTTCTCTTTAATATGGAAACTTTCGTAACCGATCTGCAAATATTAAATTGAAGTTAATTCGAATGAAAATAAGAAAAAGTGAATTCGAAAGTTTTTGTGTAAATTTGAAAAAGACACGCTGAAAAGCAGTTATTTATTATTATAGTCGCGTATTCTGTATGACCAATATAAATTAATCGATGAACAGGAAAAAAAAATTTGGTTGCCTGTAAAGTCGGTATACGGGCGAAAGTTTTACGTGACAACGACTTTGAATGGTAAAATCATTTTAATGTGAATATTCATTCGTATAGTAGGAAGAAGGATGAAATAATAGTAACAATTTAAAACATTTATTTATACAAAGAATTATATTTAAAACATTAATTTATACAAAGAATCTCGCACTGAATTTCATATTAACAAAATTTTATTTTTACCTTTACACATACATACGTATTTATACAAATATACATACAATAACTTGTAATACATTTGCAAGCTATGCACTAATTCTCTAGTGCTGCGCGCGCAGACCGATCATAGTTGAGTGGGAGAGACGCAAGGCATTCGGCGGGCCTCTCTCGTTCGGTGACTCATCGTTACGTTACCGAGCGTTACACTTTGACGTGACAACGTCTTAAATTAGGTTGCGGCTGGGGTCACTTATGAAAAGTGTAACGCTCGGTAACGTAACGATGAGTCACCGACGAGGAGACCCGCCGATCAACTATGATCGGTCTGCCGCGCTGGGAGAGTGCACGCAGTATTGGCATTGTGTATATTTGTATATAAATACGTATGTATGTGCAAGGTAAATAAAATGACTTCAGTCGTTATAAATTAATGTTTTAAATATAATTCTTTATATAAATGTTTTAAATTATTACATTATTTCATTTCATATTCACATTAAAATGATTTTACTCGCCAGCCCATAAGTGACTCCAACCTAATTTAAGACGTTGTCACGTCAAAAATTTACGTATTTCTTCATGACCATTGGAAGTTTTAGTTCCATTAGACAGAGTGTTGTAATGAAACAAATTATCGATGCTTAATATTGCATGTGGTATTTGGTGAAATCGATTTCGTGAATGGCACAGAAATGAAGTAGAAGTGAGCTTTGATCGATTCACTATTATTGCTATTGTATTGTTGCTAACTCATATAAACAAAATTAAACACAGCAGCACATCCTCTTGCTAAATAAATAATAGAATAGAACTTCATTGCTTATATTAGAAATGTATACGTTGCTTGTTTGAAAAATATATGACTTTTAGTGGATGGGATTATGCTCGAGATTGTATGTTATTTCTTTGTTAACGTAAAAGATGGTATGTTCATAACCTTGTTTATATTTTAAAATGATAGTTATGATTATCATAATTATGATTTTTCTTACTATAAGAGATTTTTCTTTATCTGACAGCTATAGATGCGGAAATTCTGGCGTAGAGAGTTCAGTTTTTCTCTCGGCGACTAGTGCTTTATTAAAATAAGTGTGACCAGAGAACAATGTTCTAGTGGTTTCGAAGTGTGTATTTTATCTCACACTTTTTGCATTTCTCACATTTTTGTATCTCATTCAATAATTATACATCTATTGTTTGTTTTAATGTACTTTTTCTTTCTTTTATAATCCTCGAAAGGCCATTGTGATATAATTTGACAAAGTGATTTTGTGATGCATGTTTAAAAATAAACTATTTAAAATTGATTGAGTTTCAAAGACTTGGTGAGTTGTTTTTGGATGGGAATAAGGGGAAAATAAATTGTCATAGGATAGAAATAAAAAGGCAATTTGGCAATTGAGAATCATAAACATTTATGAAGTGTTTTTGTTATATTTTAAAAAATAATAATTTGGGAAAAAGTCCCTTTCTCTTTCGTGTAAGTATCAATTTGTAATGAAAACTTCTTAGTTGTACTGATTATAACTGGGAAATTTTATATTTATAGTAATAATTATTGTACTTTTTTTATTATAGAAAACTTTGTCGCGGCATTTGTCAATAATTTTTAAACAATAACATGAATGTACTTTATGAAAAAAATTAGGTGTTTTAAATTTTCACCGTAAGAAAGGTAGGTATAATGCTATACAAGTCACAAATAAAATTTGTGCGACTTAAGGAGTGACAGTGGTATGAGTGACGGTAGTGGTAATGAATCAGTCATTTCACAAACTTCTTACAATAATTTTTTCAGGAATCAATAAAAACTGTGTTATACACAAAATAAACTAGATTTAAAGCAATTTTTGGGCACAATGTACTATTTAAGTTTTAAAAGATTGAAATGTCGATTAATCTTCACAGTTCATCAATATAATTAACGAAAAAAACATGAAAAACTATTCCTGACTTATGTTATTTTAGCAAGAAACAGGGTTAATGGTATATAATTTAAACGACACAATCATATTTTTTATTGCTTATGATTGAAATTTACACTTTAAAATTAACTTCTTATGTCACTTGTTTTAAATTTGATGTCTTTGAGGTACATAATTATATTCTCAATCATTCTCATCTGCATTATCAAAATTTATGTCAGATATTTAAACCAATCGAAATAATGTAATTTCAAAACGTCAAACTCAGATATAACCATTATCGCCATTTATTAGCGCATGCAAAAACCACTCAAGTGAAGTGACGTGTAATAAACATGTATTACTCTGTAGCATTTGAAAAGGAATTAATGGATCGACTTACTCGATTTGTATCCAAAATAAGCATCAACTTTTAAGGTAGCAAAAAAGACAGCAAAAAAAAACACGTTGGAAAAATATGTGATAGACGTGGTTTTTGAAACAACCGTTTCAAACGTGGTTCGAGAATTTCATATGGATAGATGTTAGTGTGAAAATGAAGCTCGACCTGGTTTCCCTATTACAGATGAAGTTAGTGCTGTCTGTGAACAAGCAGGAAAGGTCTACACTTTAACAGTTTCGATTTTATCAAAAAAAAAAAGGATATTGATTGAAAACAGTGCTGAATCACTAGAAAAAGTCTGAGTATAAAAAAAAGCTTGATGTTCAGGTGCTACGTGATCTAACCAAAAGCAGCCTTTTCACCCCTTTTTTCATTTGAATTTTCGAACCGCTGGTGGAGTCTGAATCGAAAACAGGATAGGAAGCGGAAACAAAAAAGGGATCGGTATCGAAATTGAGCCTGCATACAATATTATAATGAAAACGTGACGGCTACCTGAATCAGAAACTATATTTCCATTGGAAATGAGAAGCTGATTGTACTCGGGATTGTCAACAGGACCGATTGTTATGACAGACGTAACAATTCGTTGTGTATCCATGCAGGCGAAGCCGCGAGCGGAAAGCTAATAGGAAATAGCTACGAAACGTACTTATAAGTATGTACTGAGTTTTTATGAGTTCTTTGGTTATATACAATTTTATGTGCAGAAAGATATTCCCGTAAGTACGAAGCAACTCTTCTTAATTTAGCTCGTTTATTTAATTAAATATGAACCCTGTTTATATGTCGTAACATTCTGAGAAACGACACTCACTCCTTTCCTTCTTATAAACTTTAACCTTTAGCTCGACACGAACTTTCACGTTCAAAGTTAAGGATTCTGTATTTTTAGAAACACTATACTGTACGATTTGAAAGAAGCTCTCAGAAAATCGCTCGCGCAACTCTGCGTAACATCGCGGCGCATGCGTAACAAACAAATAAAATTTATGTACTGGATCCGATTTGAAATTGCCGCCGGCCGATGATAGCTGCCAAAGTAAACTTGTCGACGTGCCCGTTGTTCGGCGCGCGGCAATCGGCATTCGCATTGCGCAATATCTTCGTTGCCTTCGTCGGCCGCCTCGCCGTAGTCGGGTGACGTGTCTCGGGTTAGATACGGGAACGCGCGCATTCTCGATTTATGTATCATTGGAGAACGTAACAATAGTAAAAATTGAAATTTATTCTTTCGTATGCTGAATAAAAATAAATACAATTTTAAATGAATAATAAAATGCGAATAAATGAAAAAAAAACATCGTAGAAATGATTGAGAATATTTAAAAAGATCGAGACCACTCACGGATACCACCTTCTATTTGTGGCTTTTTTTGTCTTTTGCTGTATTGTGCTGATTTTCTTTTTTTAATATTAGACACTGATGTTGTTTGTTGCTTAGACAAAAATAATTGTGACGAAATTGTTTTCATTGATATATTCATAACTCTTGTATATTTTTCGTATTGATTTGGTTGTATGCATTTCTAAGAATGCCAACTATTTCATCTTCATGTGTAAAAAAAGTCCTATATCCTAGAAGGCGGAGTGATGATTTTTTTATGCTTTATTTAGGAAGACTCCTTTATTAAAAAAAATTGGTTGTCTGTAAAGTCGGTTAACGAGCGATAATTTTACGTGATAACGTCATAAGAAAACATTGATGAAAATTTGCATACTTTTATGAATAGGATTGAATTAATATCACTTGCCGCGATTGTTGTTGTAATAATCAATGGAATTCACATTAACTTTTTACTTCACTTTATAACCAGTTGACAAAACAGTTCACGTGTAGGTTGTATGCGGCCGCTGTCTCTCTTCTACTCAGAGGCATCGGCCGATGGAGTGGAAGAGAGATAGCTCGTTCCGCGCTCTCGCTCGCACGCTCGGCTCAGGCGGAACGACACAACGAGTCATGCTTTTTCGTGCGTGCAGCCGGCATTCATCGATTTATAAGACGTTATTACGTCAAAATCTAAATGTGGCGGCCTTGAAAAGTTGTTTTTGGCTCCGTCATGTAGGTACATAAAACGATGATAATTTTAACATCATTATTCTCTTAATTAAATATAAAGTGGAAATTTCACATTAAAATTCTATAGTTGTAAACTGGAACTGTATATGCGCTACAAATGGAATATGAAATCATCATTTTGCACTTTAAACTTACCTTAATGCTATATCCCAAACCATATGCGTATTTTAGAACAATGCCATAAAATATTCATTTTTCTGCTTTGATTATTATGTACATGAAATATATTACACAATGTACTACTGATGTTACTGCAAAGCAACAACTAGGTGCGGAAATATCAAAATTACTAAATGTGGTACAGTTGAACTACCCTTGTGAAACAAATGGTTACGGTGACACAAAATAAAATATTATATAAATATTCATGTAATATCCATTACATTGATATGAAAGTATTCATCGGCTGACGTACAAATACGCTAAAATCAACACAGTCCAGAAAAAATGTTGTTTTTTTTTTGTAATAGTTGTTGTTTTTTATAGCAGTTTAATATTTTCAGGGTTGAAATATCATATGATGCTAATCATACCAGTCCAATTTTGGCCGCCTTAAGCTGCAGTATTGTAAATTATGAAAACTTGTTATTAATATCTAAAATATAATCAACATTGTCCTTTGTGTATCACCACACATAAGAAATACACATTTGAGATTGTTCATGCCATAGGAAACGTTTACAAGTTCTTTTTATAATAGCCCTCGTTCTTTACATCAATGTCATTCGCAAGAACGAAGAGAAACGAATAGCTGTTTATATCGCCCACATCCCCCGGTTTTAGCCAGTCAGGTCCCTGTGAGCACTTGTTAGTAAGCCTAGAGTGTGTTGTACAATTCCTGGAACGCCTAGAAAGCCTAAAATGCCTAGAATGCAGGAATGTGAGATTGAAGATGAGAAACGAAAATATTGGCTCACCCTTTTTATCGTCTCGGTAAAAGGACCCGTATTTTAAGTTTCCCGTTGGGACGTATATCGCATATTGTTATTAATATTGGATGGATACTAAAGTTTTTAGCAGGGCAATCTTTTAAGTGACCAAAATATGTAAAATATGTAGGCTTTTCGTATGAATTCATGGAGATGTAGTGGACTGCTGACATGTAAAACGATCCGTTCGCCTAGGCGGTCTGGGAAATTTATATTTTCATAGAATATTCTTACATGTAGATATTATATGGTTTTGAACTAACGAATTGATAGTTTCATTACAAAATTTGTAGATGACAATTGTAATAACACTAAAATAGAACATTACGTTTTTTGGCTTGTAGATAAATAATATTATTACAGTAAAATCAGGCACATAAATGGACACTCTTAAAAAATTTCGAATTGACAGTTAAAGCAAATAGAATCTATATACAAATACACAATCGACTCATATATAGCTATATAACAAAAATGGATCTACAAACGAGACCAATTAACGCAATCCGCACATGCGCACATAGCTGTTAACCAAATTTTGGATCCGCCTTGTACGAATTATGATAAAACATTAACCGTAAATAAGAACACACAAATTTTCGTCTTTATAACTTAAAGAATGTATCGTATTTAAAAATTCGATCCGTCAAGGCGTAAAGGATATAATTTACATATTTGTGGCGAATCAAAAATGTGATTTAAAGATATTGGTCATAATCAAGGTTGCGTCCGCATCTGAGCGAAAGGCCGGGATTCGAAATCGATATCGGTTTGTAATCACGATCGGTATCAAAAATGATTTTCTTTTCAAAAAAACTACAAATAAGATGCTAATTCTGTTGTAAATTCAATATAATTCACTTATACGTCTATTTTTAAGAATTTATTCGTTATTTCTCAATAAACATTGTTATCATTAATATAATTGTATTGTGGACTTTCAAACGAAGCTTATGAACTTTTGGAAAAAATGTTCATAATTTATTGAAACTGTTATAAAATATATAAATTATGACAATAGTCTCTCAGTATGTTTATAATGCAATTTACAAATGGGTGTTATCGGTTGGTGCGATATATTCTAGACATATTACATATTTGGATTTCGTGATTATTAAAATTTCCCTTCTTCCTCTCAAGAATACTATTTATCAAGTTTTTAATTTTGAAACGAAATAAGAATGATTTATACGATAAATTTTTATACGTTTGTGGTTTTATAAAGTGTTTTAACGAACCCGATTAGATTTTGAACATAGGATCTGGGGGAATAATTGTAGCTAGTTATTATTTAAGGAATGCATCGTTTATAAAACAATAAAAGTTGCCTAAGCTCCTAGATCTCTCACTAAAAAACTCCTTCAACAAAAACAAGCAATCTAATCTACATTTATTAAATTCAGCAATAGATCGCAAATATTCTTTATATTTTGGTATCTACCGCAACTCTGATGTAGATACCGTTTTTACCGTAACTACCGTCGCCGTCGCAACGACTAAACACCGTTTGGTTTTCCAGGTGGCAGCAAAAGGGCTACTCGGTTGACGGTGGCCACCGCAGTGGGGATATGGGTGCTGGCCGGCCTGCTGGCGGTGCCCGCCTACATCGGCTCCTACCTGAGAGGCTTCGATGTTAACCCTACTGTACAGGTAACCATTGCAACTTACTACGCCTACGTTTTTGTGTTAGAATGACACTGGGAGGATAGAAATATAGCTATCTATTGAAAGAAAAAGGCGCGTTAGAATCGTGACAGTGGTTGTCTTTAAGAACTTTCGTGTTAGACACCTGCCTCGAGTATGAAATTAATTTTTATTTGGTTATTTGGTATTTCGTTCCATAATTTACTTGAGTACAGGTACGCGTCGTAGTGATGTTAATTGAGCGGGCCTGCTCGAAGCGAGTTACATTTTTTACTTGATCTGATCTATCGATTACATACAAAAAAGAGGGATAATTCTAAGAAAAAATATTTTTGTCAGAGCTTCGTCAATTATGATAGAAAAGTACTATGATAGAAAAGTTAGTTAAGTGTTAACCTCAAATTAATGCTAACAGTTCACACCGACTATATACGAGTTCCGAGCCATCGGATGGCGTTAATATTTAAGTAGTATATACTCTAAGTTTACGAATTTTAAGGAAAACAAACAATGGGCTAATGAACAAATGGAACTAAACGCCATTTCCATAACTTGATGGGTGAGACGCTCGCGTTGGATGCCAAAGGTTTCTAGTGTCTTCTCATGGACAATTTCCAATAGAAAATTATTAGTTTTCTTAGCTGATGCTTGAAGTTTCAGTGTCCATAGCGCCCTGCTATTGCCGCAGTCCGGTCTTAGTAGTCGCAGCAACTGCAATGTGTTTAAAATGATGAGACTAATAACGAAAAAAAAAATATAATTATTGTTGAATTACCCACACATCACATCGCACTGATTCATAGTGAAACATGTATACATAAAATATGTACAAAGTTTACAGGAAAGTACGCTACACGTGTAAAGCTTTTTATTTAATATTTCATATTTTTCCAAAAACATATTTTGTTTCAAGGTACGAACTTAAAATATAAAATTCTGTACATTGAATATACCTTCCACTTAATATAATAACTTCCACAATTTTTTTATTGCTTAGCTATTCCCAAAAGACCGAATTAAAAAGAACCAAATATAGTGCTTTGCTTTTGGTATCCATATATGATTGTTTTTTTTTTATCCTAAACCGTTATAAAACATTCTAAAAACAATAAATGCCGGAAAAAAAATGCACTCATTTCATAACTTTTATAAAAATAGTATGTTGTTGTATAAAGAAAAAGAAAGAAAGAAAAAGAAAAAAAATAGTATAAAGTTGCCACTAATTAGTGGCAACTGCAAATGATACTTTAGTGCGGTTGCACTAAAAACTTCATAATATGTGCCAAAGTAAGCTGCATAATGCCTACATACGCGTTCACGACCTCGTTAGTCGGTGAATTGTAGAAACGTTTCACGATATTAGAAACGCCATTTTTGTTTTATTCGGACACTTCGCGCCTTTCAGGTGGTATGATATTTTTATTGTGTTTACGAATTTGCAAAGAAATACGTGAACTTTGTCTTCCGAACATTCCGACCTCCCACACACCTGTTAGAGCTATTGGAGCTTTGGTCTCGATGCTTTTTTAATTAATTAACAAAGGCCAAACATAACGAAATAAAAACTTTTCTTGCAATAATGAGTCGCGTTAGTTTCTATAGCTTCGGTGCAAAGGGCCCGGCCCTTAAACCCTCGAGGGATCGCCCATTAATCACGTGATGTTTTTTAGCAACTTTCTAACACCGTTCTCCCCCCGCCTCTCTTCTATCGACGATACGTGGTGAGGTGGTAGACTAACTCCATCCTACCCAATTTTTTTTTTGTACAAAATATCTTAAACATTTTCATAATACAATATTTAAACACAGGTTATACCGACGCTCTGTGCTAGGTAACGGCAAATCAACGAAAAAATAAAAACACGTGATATTTCACTACCCTACCCCCCTCCGCCCCTTCACACAGTAAGCCCCACGTGATTAATGGACGATCCCTCACAATCGAAATGCAATGATGTATTTACATAAGACTGATAATTTCCAGCAGGCCTTAACCAAACCGCACGCCTAAATGAAGTAAATCAACATTATTTAGGGTTCCGTACTTTAAAAGTAACCCGTATAAGATCACATCATTGTCCGTCAGTCCGTTAGTGCCTGTGAAGACACTTTTTCTCGGTAATGTGTAGAGTATTCATTTGGAATTAATAACAAATAGTCGGTGTACGTTATATCAAATCTATAAAAATTAAGTATTTAAGTCAACGCAATAAAAAAAGTACGGCCATTTTTGTCGCATTTTTGACGCTCGCGAATAAATCAAAATCTATAGGGTATTTGCTGTTGACCTAGTATCATGAAATTCGGCGAGAAGCTAGGTCTCACAGCACAATTGAAAAGAAGAGCAAGAAACTCGTTAAATTGTTGTCATATCATTACACCGAGTTTTTGCGATTGAAATTTGATATTTGCAGTTGAAGTATGGATTGTAATGTAGATCGATGAATAAGAGAACATTTTTTAACTTCCCGCTTTGAATTTTAGGATTAAAAAAAAATTCAGACACAAAAATATTTTGAAAAACAACAAATTTTTCAGAGTTCCCGAAACTAAATATCGTCATTATCAGTAGATATCAAAAACCAGGCCAAAAGTTATTTTTTTATTGTGTCAGATTTTTAATGGGCGAAATATCTACATACCCTACTTTAGATTATACAGGACCCTCAGGGCGCGGGTCCTATAGGCAATTTGTGGCTGTTTTTTTTCTGTAAATATACATATCTCTGGTGATTGTATTAATTAGAGGTAAACATGGAAACACTAACATTTTCACGCTTCAGTCGAATTTCTTGATGACCAATTTCTCTTTTGTCGCCTGAACGATTTCGTTTAACAATGCGAAATAATTACTCGTTACATTATTTGTTTCACCTTTTTCTTTACGTCAAGCGTCCGTGGCGTAACAAGCCTTCTGCGTTGTCAGTAAATATCGCTCATGGCTCTTCTCACAAACAGCATGAGACTGTTTTTCGTCGTAATACAATATCTAGAAAACCTAGAAAAATTAAGGAACCGTATTTCACGTGAAGGACATGAAGAAAAATACCCCGTCTCGAGATGTAGTTACGAAATGAATAAATCAATCAGAGAAAGAAACATATAAATACACGAAACACTATGAATTAGAACTGTTGGAAAACGTTACGGCAAATAAAGCTATAAATTAGCGTAATCCATCTTGATTTAATTGCTTTTAAAAATTCCCTGGGTATGATTGTTTCAATATTCAATACATTTTTTTTTTTTGTTTATAGTAAGAGCTTTTAATTGACCTTAATTGTCTGCTCGTCGCGCAATAAAGAAAAAAATAATTGAGTGAACTTACCGTCATCAGATTCAATGGTTAGCCCAAATTTATTGTTTGCTATTTGTATCGTACACAATAAAATGGGACTATCAAGCCAATAATGTAATGGGCAGAAAAGACAGTGGCAGGGATTTCTTAAAGGTGATAAAAATAGTAAAACATGTGTGTGCTCGAATAGGCATAACGAATTTACATAAATACACTTAATGTAGTATTCCCTTTAATTACATAAATAAACAACTAAACATATAATAATTATGATATACAACCTAGAAATTGTCTCACATTGTTCATATGACAAATAATCACGATAAGGGAATTGTCAAGAAAATAGCACATTCCTTTTTAAAAGGCCGACAACACACTAATTATTCCCTTGAGTTTGTGGGTATCCATGTGCGGCGGTGACTACTCTCAGGTGGCTCGTATGTTATTTAAACGTATGGTACGTTATGTTATGTTAAAAACATGTAAAGAAAACAATTCCATTAATTACATCATTTAATTGTTGATACGATAGCTAAAGCTAACACCCATTAAAGTTGCTGTACTGAAAAATTTAAGTAAAGGATTTGTTATCTAAAAGGGGCTTTTGTTAAAAGGTTTTATTTAGCTCACCCCGTTTGTTTTATTTATTATTTATTCTTGGGTCAAATTTAGTAATTCAAATTTCACCCTCTTCCTGTCAACCGATTAATCTGAAATTTTGTATACACTTTGGATTTTGGTGACAATACAATTATGTTTATTCATTATCATTATAAATTCAAGATGGCCGCCGCTACAAAATGGCGGATAATTTATTTTTATTATTAATCCCATAAATATGGGTATCAAATGAAAGGGCTCAACAAGCAGAATACAATATACTATAAAAAATTGAAATCCAAGATGGCGGCCGCTACAAAATGGCGGATAACGTAGGTATTATCAATCCCATAAATATGGGTATCAAATGAAAGGGCTCAACAAGCAGAATACAATATACTATAAAAAATTTAAATCCAAGATGGCGGCCGCTACAAAATGGCGGATAACGTAGGTTTTATCAATCCCATCAATATGGGTATCAAATGAAAGTGCTCAACCAGTAGAATACAATGTACTATATAAAATTCAAATCCAAGATGGCGGCCTCTACAAAATGGCGGATAACTTAGGTTTTATCAATCCCATCAACATGGGTATCAAATGAAAGGTCTCAACAAGTAGAATACAATTTACTATGCAAAATTGAAATCTAAGATGGCCGCCGCTACCAAATGGCTGATAACATTTTTTTATCAATCCCACCAATATGGGTATCAAATAAAAGGGCTTGACAAGAAGAATACAGTGCACTATACAACCTCAATATTTAAGATGGGCGCAGCCACTAAATGGCGTATAATAATAAGATTTAAATTTAGAAATTGAATCTGTAATTTAGGTATCTGATTAATCCAGCCTGAATCCACCACCCAAGTCAAGATTTTGTATCGTGTTGAGGACTGTGTGGCGTTAGGGTGGCTAAAAATGATACGTCGTTAGCGGTACACCACCCAAGTTAAGGTGAAAGGTTAAAACGCGCCGAGAACTGTATGGCATTAGGGTGGATAAAAATGATATGTCGTTAGCGTTTTCCCCTCAAGACTCAGGCGCATCTTGTTGTACATAGCCTTGCCCCTTTATTGGACCTCTGGGGGGGTCGACCGTTTAAATGTCCATTACTCGTGGGAACAAAATGGTAAAAAAAAAATATAAAAAATACAAACACAAATAAAACAGAAACTGCAACACAACGTAAACGAAGGCTTCAAAAAGCGTAAGAAAAGTATAAAGCAAAACGAGCTAAAGAAAGTGAAGGTGATAGAAATAGTCGATTACAGAAACGACGGGAACAAAAAACTAAAAACTAGAAAATAAAAATAGGTAAAAAAACCTTTTAAGTTAAACGGTTTTATGTTAAACATACATTGCAATGTTTAAGATAAATGTACTAAAAACCAAAAAATAATAAAATAGATACAGTCGTGGGAATTGTAAACGTATGCATAGACTGGACTAAAATAAAACCGTGGGGCACGTCAATTGTCTACAAATTATCGACTTAATGTGCGATAGAAGAATCGTTTAATTCGTCGTTAGGCAGTTGTCCCGCAGACGGTGAGGAAATTACTTACTATTTTCTTGCTCATGGAAATTCCAATAGTTATACACTCCATGTAAATAAAAGAGATGTTTCAACTAGTTTATCGTTGGACATTCACACTGCTGGCTGGCGAGGAATCGTTTCACTGCTCGTAGTTTGTCTTTAATTGACAAAACATATGATAAAAGTACTACTCGCTCACCACTATGAAACCCTAAAACTCGCTTATAATCGAGCTTGCTAGCTTGTTTCCACATTCTAGCCCTACTTATCACACGTCCATCATTGTCGGTTGAACAACTGCCTAATTATAGTGTAACATTACAAAACAAACATTTTAATCAACGATTGTAGACAATTGACGTGCCTCACGGTTTTATTTTAGTCTAGTCTATGCATATGTTTATAATTCCCACGACTGTATCTATTTTATTATTTTTTGGTTTTTAGTACATTTATCTTAAACATTGCAATGTATGTTTAACATAAAACCGTTTAACTTAAAAAGTGTTTTTACCTATTTTTTTTGTCTGTTTATTCGCCGTTCGTACGTTCATCGTGTGCGCATGTCTGTGTGCATTTCACAATCGTGTGTCAGGGGCTGTTATCGAGTTAAAATTTAATTTTTTTACGGATATAATCTGTTAATCTTTATTATTGTCACTTATCTTATACTCGGTGAAGTAATTTATGATTTTTTTTTCTTTATAATATGAATATGATAATAACTCTTTTAAAGTTTCATGTTTCACATTCTTTTTTAGTTAATATGGCTTTTTTTTTAAGATTAAAATGTATATATTTTTACTTTTAATAGCGTCAATTTTGATATTTTATATACTTATGTATAGATTGACACTTTAAATGTCCACAATTTCTAACATGGTGACGACATGGCGTAGTTTATCTTCAAATATTTCGTTGCATGAAGTCTCCTTTGCGCGAACTATTTCTCATTTGTACGAGTATTTTTTTTGGTGATGTATGAGCAGAATCACGTATACCCCGTGGATTGATTGAAATGCGGTAGTCCGAGGAAGAGATTGGGATCGCTGAGATATTTTCTTATAAAAATGTCTTTCAGAGGAAATTATTCTTAGAAATATATGTTATTTAGTAGTTGTGCTCAGATTTCGGAGAACTCGTGCTAAGATAAGATAATTAGATTATTAATATTTATCATAGAGTAAGCGTTTGTTAGTAAAAATAAAAAAAAGTATGTTCAACCTTTTTTATGTAATTTTTATGGGGTAAACGATCATCATGCAAACCACCATAGAGTAGATGATCATGGCCACCCATAAACATTCGCAACTGTTACAAAATTGTGTCCGTATGTAAATCTAGTAATCTAAAAACAAACATCAGGGTCTTATATATATATAATAATTGTATTAGAGATGCATTCCCGGCCAAATAATTATTTATGGAATGTACTCAAAAAAAAATATATGGCAACATTAATACGAAACTGTGGTATTTTTGGAAAAACATGTCAAAGAACTAGATCAGAAAAAGGTGGAAAAATTAATTTACTTCAGCCATCTAAAAATACGTCTTAGATTCGGCATTAGAAAACATGAAAGATACCGTTATCTGTTAATTGAAACAAATAATGTTTTAAAGGCAGATAACATTATTATAAATTTATTAGGACGATGTCGGCCACCGCAGTCCTGCTGCTATTGACATTAATTACTTAATTTCTTTTCATTAAGACTGCAAATAATTTCACAGTTACTGCCACTTATAAATATATTTAGAATTTTGTAAACTTGACATGCGTGTTAATATTTTTTAATTAACAGATGAGGGAAATAAGTTCGGGTTATCTACCTGTTTACACCTGACTTCAGATAGCTGTAACAGTCATAAAGGTCGCTGCTTATTGTAACAAAAACATCATATTCGAAAGTTTTGTACTTGCGATGTGCAATTAACATAAGAAGCAAAAATGTAATTAATTAATGTTAGAAACAGCAGCACTACGGTGGCAGACATCGTTCTCATAAATTTGTAATACTGTTATCTGCCTTTAAAACATTATTTGATTCAATTAACAGATGAGGGTACATTTTTCAAATGCCGGATCTCAGACTATAGCGACTATAGTGAATGAAAGCAGTCTGACGCAGGAGAGATCTATACAAACCAAATATATGTACATGGCGGAAGAGTTGCGATGGGACGCTATAAAAAATGGTATGCACATAAAAAAATGGTAGTGTATTAGAGAAAAACCAAATTTTAAGTACTAAATAACGACGAGTTTCGATGAAATGTTTTACGTGTACCAGTGATGCAAGAGTTGTGTGCAAAGACCATACAAACTGAATCTCAGATTTATGCCTAATTGCCTACTCTATGAAAAATTAATTATATAAAATATAAATCACTAAGCTAGAAAGTGACACAAGTACCAAAATAAATCCTTGGTTTTTTGTACTTAAATTATTACTTAAATTAAGCAAATACTTAAAATAGAAATTATGATCCCGGTGAAGTTAGTTCTGGAGTTTTATACTATGGATCAACGAAGTATTTATTATGTACGTCATTTGACTTTGTTAAATGAATATGGCTAAATTGCAGATATTTAGTGATAATTTTAATAAGAATACAATCAAATCAACTGCCAATGTTGAATTGAGTAGAAGTAGATCACTTATCCTATTCATTTAATTTGTCCATAGTTTTTCGTCTGTTACCCGTACCCCGAGGAGTGGGGTATGAGCTACGCTCAGGCAATGGTTCTGCTGCGGTTCCTCATGTATTACTCCCTGCCCCTGACTGTCATCGCGCTTTTCTACGTGCTGATGGCGCGCCACCTCGTGCTCAGCGCCAGAAACGTGCCTGGAGAGATGCAGGGTACGCAAAGGCAGGTGCGTATCGTTCAGGTTTAAATTTAACTGCAACGAATGGTTCGTATTCATAACCGTTCACGAGGCAAAAAATATTATTACAACTTAAATTTAAATGTCACATAAGTGCATATATATTATATAAAATAATAAAATATCAGCTCTTTCCCCTCCGCTGCGCGCGATGCTTCACAGTCCTCACTAAACGTAACGAATTCATGTAAATTTTGGATGTCGATATGAAGCTCTGCAGTATCAAACTGCATCCCCCGATTTTGTTATTATCCGTTTTCTGAATTGCCTTCCACTATTGAAGCAAATTTAAAAACGTATTCACGTCAAAAACATTGTTAAAGGTACATTAGGTGGTGATGATTAAAAACCTGACACATTACATATTACATGGATGTTGAGGTCACCCTCTTCGCATCGAGGAGAAGGCTTAACTTTTTCTTCATGCTTCACGTGATTTAATCACTTACAGCCTCCTTTACGCGGCCTCATCGACGCACAGCGCGCCCCCTATCGGATCGCCTGTCGAATGAGCGTCACTCGAGCTTGTATTTTCTGTTTTGACGTTGATAAATTGCTCAAAATAAACATTATATGCCGCATCGTAAGCGGCAACAATAATCGGACCCATACTGCATTAAACTCGCTCGACTTGCCGCGAATAAAATTAGCGATTTATAAACAAATCATAGAACGCACACACTTATAGTTAACTATAATCAGAAGTATCGTCAAGTTAGCAGCGGCCTAATCAGAGATTTAGTTGACGGCCGTTCATTTATTTGTGCGGAAGTGTAATTTATGACGTGATATGCCTAAATAGTTTTTTATCGATATCCAATGAATTCATTGAAAAAAAACATAAGATTTGTTTTTGATACCGATTAAAATATACTTTAACAGTGTAACAGCGGGGTACACTAAAATTATTTTGTGAAATCGTGATAATTATCAACATAAAAACAGTGGTATTATTGTTTTTAAATAGTAGGTAAAATTAAAAAATATAGTAGAACAAGGTAATTTTATATTATTATTTATTTTTTTAATTATGTTATACGATTTTTTGGTGACGTTTACAAATGACATACAATCCTAAAGTCAGTCAGTATTTTTAAGTATATGGTGACACTAAGTACTTGATACTTGGACTTGCAAGATTTATGCTCTATTATACCGGAATTTCATTTCAAAACGATAAATAAAATAATGAGTACTTTTGTACAGTCGTTAGCTTTCTAGATGTTTATTTATTTTCGTGACTAATTTAAAATTACTAGTTAACAAAATGTTACATCTCTGTGAATAGCTGGCTAGTTACAAGTGCAAAATTAAAAGGAATAGAAAAAAATGTATATTCTTTAATATAAATCTAATATATACGAAAAAATCACTGCTACACATATATGTAGATGCATAAAAAATAAAAGAATAACATTTACAATTTTATATTTAGTAAGGTTTACAAAGCTTTGAAAAATTATTAAAAATATTTAAAAAAATTAATTGATGAAGTTTTATATGAATAATGCGAGCACCAAAACTTGTTAAATATATAATATTTTGCTCTGAGGATTAAACAACAAACATTTTTGCTCTATGGTTGTGCACCTGACATATCAAATTTCGTTAATGAGGAAAATATTTCATAGGCATTTTGAAAAACGTAACTACAATTGGACGAATATATTTGTTACTGGATCCCGTATTTGGGACAATGCGATTATAATTTTTAGGGTTCCTTGCGACCGAATGATAATTTAATAATAACGGACCTCTTACCTGGTACTCGGCTGTCTCTATGGCCGTCAGTCACAGCCAATTTACTCTAAATCGACTTAACCGATTAAATTGAAAACTTGATACACTTATGGATTTCTGTGATTCAAACACTGGCATACAATATAAATAATGTGGGCATTACTTTGGGTGTCAAGGTAGGAAAATAAAAAAAAATGTCAACTGGACTGTATGACATATAAAATAAAACTGCTTGTGTGGATTTCAAATACATAATTTTGGATTTTAAAATCAATTGTGTTGATTATTTAAGAAAGTAAACGAAAATTTACTATTCTCTTGTCTCTAAAATTACTGAGTCTATAATTAAAAACATAAATAGTTCCTTACTTACATATTTCAGGAAAACTTATCAAAAATCTATGGTTTTAATAACAAAGCAATTTAATGGAAATTTCAACTGCTTACTTATTACGGCTCAAACCACATGGCCTTTTAAATGTACGACAGACAGAACGACTGAAGGCATGAAGTATATAAGTAACGGGATCCCGTTGGTATCCTTTTGATCAGAAAGTAGAGAAACAAGTAATCAAAGTCTAACAGATAGCCGATCATCGGAGTCGAGCACGTAAACACCGACCACATTCATACGGTACGAAGGAGATGGACGGGCACAACGATCGTCAGCTATTCCTGTAGCGACTTTAACTTGCACGAGACGGTGGTAAAAATCTCAGCATACGTTATTTTATTTCTTTTTGACATTTGACACTGTTGATGCATTTCTTTTCTAATTTTAACATTCGGTTTTCAATTACCCCTTATAGAGCATACTGTCAGACATAGAAGTTAACTCACACACACACATATATATATACTGTAGGGCGTAACTCTGGGGGCTAACCGTCGGACCTTTGATAAAGTCCAGGAGTTCAATTATTCGCATAAAAGATAAGGAGAAAAATTGATCGGTTCTTCAATGTCTTCAATTCAACGAATTTCAGTACGATCTTTCCATCGTATTACTTATAATCCGATTTCCTATCACTATCGACGCTTGTGTACCTTTGGGCACGAGCCCTCGTCAACTCTTTTTTGTGTACCGCTATCTAGTGTTTTATTCGAATTTCATAATCAAACTTAGAATCGGACGCGAGCCCACATTCGCGAGACTAAGCACGGAGGTTGGATGCCTCACATGCCAACTACGCCTATCTATTAATATATATATATATATATATATATATATATATATATATATATATATATATATATATATATATATATATATATATATATATATATATGTTATATATCAATAGGTGAAACAAAAATAAGCTTGTATGACTTCATGAGAGTGGCCTTAACTAATTTTCTCGCGTTCAAGTTCTGGTATTTCACCAACGAACAAACGGACGCATACAAAGATATTTGACTAACGTAACTCGATAAAGTAATTAAATTTCGCGAACATTCCTTTCTGATACCAAACACGTTTCGCTTAATAGGCGGTTCGCCCTTCCCCATTGCCGAAATATTTTGGGTCGACGCTCGGCCGCCCGTTATCAGGAATTTGAATTGTACGCTCCTACAACAATGCATATAACAAAACATTTTTTTTTTTTTGGTAATATGTATTGTTTATTTGCGATTGACTTTTTTGGTATTATGTCCTAGACCAACATTTGCAGTGGTGTGCATCGAAGTCTTACTTGAAATAATTAACTGTTAACTGTTAAAGTTAAGACCTAAACACGTCAAAACACGCTGTTTTAACTTCACAATTGGTAGTTGACTAAATTAGTTTTTAAGATATTGAAATGTCTCTCATATGACCCATATTTTGACAGGTTTAGTTTTGAACAGTTTAACTGCTAGCAGTTAACTATTGCAAATGAGAGTTTGAAGCACACCGCTGTTGTTGTTTGTATGTATATACTAGTATTTGTTTCCATCCGGCCTATTTAGGTTGAGATTTTTAGATACAATTATGTTGTCAACCATGATCTTGAACACGTAATGGGTGGCGTGAACAGGTGAATAACGGATAGCTTGATGGATGGACCGTCGGATGATTAACATTGGACTGTTGCATGATCCAACGACGATTAGCCTGTTGGTTGAACAGTGGACGGTTGGATAATCGAAAGGTGGATGGAGGAATGGTTGAATGGTGGATGACTGGATGGTTGAATGACTACCGGATCGGTCGTGTGTGTGTGTAAACGAGTTATACTTTTTGGCCGGATTAATTGCTCGAAGTTGGGTTGTCTTGCAATGACACAGGAATATCTTTCAAACAAATGAACCGATATTAATAATGTTTACGTCGTCCGATGCGATTTCTCAAGTTATAATTTTTTTTAAATTTTGTAGGCGATTATCCAGGTTTCTTTTTTAGATGTTTAAAGAGGTAGCTGGTTTTCTACATTTATCTGATAAAGATATTTCTCGTCCACATAAATTGATTTTGGTTAAGCTTCTGCATACTTGATGTGGTTAGTCATGCTTTATAACGAAGCGGATTGGGTCTTGATAGTGATGTTCATTAGATTGATTCTTCCCAAAAATATGAAAATACGCATACAGCACACGTTTTAACAACAATGCTTTACATTATGGAACTTCAAAATAAGATTATTGAAAACAATTTTCTTAGCGGAAACTCAATGCAATAAATTCAAAAAGGAAGAAAAAAATTTCTTGCAGCTCTACTGTGTTCTCCTCAAAAATTGTAAGAGGCTTGTACATACAATATAATAAAGAACTATACATATAAATAAATATATGTAAATTTTTTTGAAAGAAACAACTGATTTGATCGAAGTTTGGAGCAATCGCTGCAGCTTTGTAATCCCAAAAAGTACTTAAATTTTGAAAGTAGATTTATCAAAAGTCTAAAAGTTATACTAAGTACATATATATTATATTTTTTGAAAAGTTATCACTAAAAGTACGTTTTTAATCAATCTCATCGATTTTAGCGACATTTGAAATCTTAAACACAGCTTTTGAAGCGTTGAGATATACTTTATTTTAAAAATACGGTAGATTATTTAAAAGTTCTAATATTTATTGCGAAGAAACACATTTAGAAAAATATTTCAAAAACCATATTTCTCGTAGATAGGAACCGATTTCAACGAAATTTACAACATCGCATACAGTTTTATTAAAAATGGAATAAATTTTCAGACTGATCGGTAAAAAATCAGAATTCATAAAAAAAACTTCGTTGATTTTTTTTTTGGATTTCTCAAAACCTACCAAGTTGATTGCTGTAAAATTTTTAAGGAAATAATTTAAGTTCTATCCCAGTTCTTTTGAACGCACATACACGCACGCACATATATATACATGCACATAGATGTATACTCACGGTCACTATTTTCGAAAATTTTTCAATTTGTTTTGAGGGAAATTAACGAAGTGTCAAGGAAAAGTAAATGAGAAACCGTTTACAAACGAATTTCACTTAATAAAGATGATATAACCAAAATATTATATCCCAATTCATGTATGAAAATTTATTACATGTAAACAGATACGAAATGTTTAAAAAAAATAGTGATGCATATAGAACTCAATATTACAAATAAAAAGAAACTGTATTTGCATGTTAGTCGACTATGCAAAGTCACAAATCCATCTAGAATGCTCCAAGTGCGCATGTCCAATAGAGTTGCTGTGGATATATGAGATTTACTCTTAAATAAATTTAAGAGTATTATTAAGCGATGACTCAGTGAAAAAGGGTGTACACAATTTCCAAATATTTAGAAGACATCCAAGACAATCCATGGGCATAAGTGGTTTAAGTTTTTACCGGGCTGTTTAGTTCATCGATGGTTTTGTACTTGATTTGGCTATACATTATTAAATTAGGAAAGAACTTCCCTTAAGTTTCTCGCTCGTTCTTCTTGAGAGAAAATTGTCTTCCGAACGAGCGGTAAAGTGTAAATTCGCAGAAAATAATAATGTATTTCAAGTGATATTTTACAACTTTTGAAATGAAGATATTGTGATATAGATGTACCTTTCGTCGCGTTTTGGATATCCGAGATCTTGAATGAAAATGAGAAGCGGGAAAACTATATGTACTTGATCGGTTCTTCAAATTACCCGTTCTTGAATTTTACAAATACTCAATATCACACATTAAACGCTTGACATTCAGGTTTTTATCACTATCGGGACCTTTGTAAATTGGCTAAAGCCCCGATCAACTTTTCTACTACACCAATTCTCTACTTTTTTTTTTCTGGCTAACGGACATCCTATTCTACTTCCAACTTTTAAGAAGTTGTACCATCACGTTCGCGGGACTGAGCACGGAGGCCGGCCGCCTCACATGCCGCCTGCACCTAACTCAGTTACTGCAAGTTACTAGAATATATTGAATTCGAATTAGTATTTGATAAAAGCTAAGCTGTTTTTGATATTTCCCACAAATCACTGTACGTGGCCCATCATTATAAATATAAACAAACTTTTGAGAATTTGAAAAAGAGAATCAGTTACCAAAGGTGAAACAATCACGTTTAGAACTGTATTACAATTGTAATGCAGTGACGGATAAATTGCCGACTACCTACTCCGATAAAATCACGTCACGCGTCCGCGTTATCTTTCGTGACGCTGTATGCTTTGAAGCCTTGTACATGTCCACAGAAAATAACGCTGCATTTACCTCTAAAAGTCTTTTTTGATTTCCAAGTAATTAAGCTAAAAAAATTCTCAAAATAAGATTTGTTATTGTTTTCACCTCAATTTCCGAAATTCGAGATTAGGAAACGTTTAGAGATCCTAGAATGTTTATGAAGTTCCGCTCAGTCAGTTTTATACCTGATAAAATTGCTTTGAATGCTGTAAATGTTATCTAAATCGTTGTTAAGTTCTCGATAGATTTCCTAAACATAAAACTCAAATAAAGTGTTTTTCGTAACAATTTTTTAGATTTTCCAAGGGATAGGTTTTTAAAATAAAATAATTATTTTAGCGCTTAAAAAGATTTTATCTTTGCAAATCTCTTTCATTTGATCAGATTTATCAAAAGTTATTATAGGCGGAACTATTAAAAGATATATTTCACGCAAACAAACGTTAGATTACTTGATCGATCGATTTTTAAAATAGTTCATGTTTTTTTAGCTCAAAAACTACATCTAATATCGAAAGTTTTGTTAGAATGGGTTGCTTCAATTTTTTTAACAGATCATGTAAGTACATATGCCATGTCGTTTTTATTCTGCAACCAATTTCATAGAATTATCCTAAGGATACTTCCTCATTGCACCTGAAAAAATATCTAACGCCATCTAACGTCAAAATAACCTTCAACTTTAGACATCTTAAGAGCGAAATTAATTAGTCGCGCAGTGGTTTCAGCCAAGGCCTAGCTTATTCAAAGCACACAAAGGCCTGGAAATAAACCAAATACCAACATCAGCGATTTCCAGTGGTGCTTGATAAAGTTATTTAGATACAAATAACCCATTTCAAACAGAACAACTTGTTCAATAGCAATAAAAATATACGAAAGTACTGGGAGGCCGTTTTATGGCGTTTTTACGAGCAAACTTGCACAATACGGTCCCTAAATTTGATATTGGAGCAATCACTATGTACGATTTCTCGGATGAAAGTTTATTCCTTGAATATTTGCGGAGGTGATCTATCGCGTTTCCGACAGACGGACACATTGATGGCATATTTATAGCGTAATTTACCATATGTAGTTTATTTCCTTCACATAAATAATGCCAAATCTAATGATAAGTCGCTATGAAAAACAGGAAATGAGAAAGATTTTGCAAAAATACAATATAAATTAATAAAACTAACGAAATAACGTAATATAACGAAGTTTTAAGTGAGGTTATAAGTGATTCGTTATAATGTAACCGTTGACGGTATTGAATTCTAATTAATCATCTTGTATGACTTTTATAATAAATTTGCTTTTTTTGTTTTGTATTTATAATTTAGTTCAATATTTTGTTTCTAAACGAGACGTTAATTAAGAATACAAATAATTATCTTTTCTTATATTTGAGTAACTTCATTCTCTTTAAATAGATCTACGATAGTTTTTTTTAATGACTTATTTTTTATTAATTTAAATTGCGTTTTGGAACCGCGACAACAGAGTAAATGTTTAAATTTTATCTCAGATGGAAGTTATGCGCACGCGATATCCGCAGCAAATATTAAAACCCAATATACAAATTTTATTGAGATTTTAGCACGTTTTGAGTTCATTTAAATTGGTCACTGTACACTCTTCGCATATGTCTCATTGCCAGGGGACCAGTACTTCATGTAGTAGTAGACCGTCAGAACAGCAGTTTAACAAGTATCCAACACGCTCTGCAAGCAATGTTCATAGGTATATGTTACCTAATACGGAGTTATTCTTAACTATGTAATATTTACATATCTTAAAGTAGCTGATATTTCCAAGTTCCGATCATCCGCAGTATATTACTTAATACTAGAGGAAAGATGAGGACATCAAAACGTTCCCGACAAAACAATGTCTACAGTTAAGGCAGGCGATGGTTACTAAGCCAATGTTTTATTATTGTGAAACATTGAATACTGGGATATTGAAAGAAATGTTTTAAATGTATCAATTGCAATAATCAAACAAAGCGCTCACAGCAGACGTAGGTGATGTCTCAATATGAATTGTCGACTTCGTCATAGCTTGTGCATAGCTCACGGCGTATTCTAAACAAGTAGTAAACAATAAGGAAACAATAATTCAAAGTTTCTTCAGATCATATTGCTTCTTTGAATTTACACATAGTCGAGCGAAATCACACAAATATATAAAAGCACAAACCAAGGTTTAAGTAAAATGGTAACGCTTGCCGTTAACTACGTGGTCACTTCAACGAATATAATTAAATTATTGATGAACCCACTGCGCGATCGCCTACGATGTACACAGCCGCCCACTGCTCGTCCTACTGCCCCACCCTTTGTGAGGGTCTGATTGATGACCTATAAGTTTCCGCTCGCGGCTTATCAGTTTCCTCGGCATCTCCCCAAAGTAAGACGGCACATGACATCAGTTGACTATGACCAGTTAGATGTTTCTAAGCAAGCGTTTACGTTTACATCGTCAATGATGTAAACGTAATTGATTAGTAGTCGATGACATGATTTTGTTTTCTACAGATGCGCGCGCGCCGCAAAGTGGCGCTCACTGTGCTCGCCTTTGTGCTCGTGTTCGCTGCTTGCTTTCTGCCTTCTCACGTTTTTACACTGTGGTTCTATTACAAGTGAGTCTGATTTGGAATAATATTTTCGATCAGTTTTATCAAGTCTTTATTTCTTCATTTAATCCAAATAATATTCTGTGACAGCCCTACGGCAGAAGAAGAATACAACGGCTGGTGGCACGCCCTTAGAATTATCGGATTCTGTTTGTCTTTCCTCAACAGTTGCGTCAATCCGATCGCGCTCTATTGCACCAGCGGTATTTTCAGGAAATACTTCAACAGGTGAGAACCTCATGTATTTATATAGAAATAAATGGATAACACCGCACTAGTAAGAAAACACCTGAAAATGACGGTATTTCTCATGCGAAAAGACTCTATATAGACATGGCATAAAAAAGTATTGGGAAAAACAATCAAACTGAATCGCTATCCAAAATCATTTTGTCCTCTAGACAATACTCTTTCTCTAAAAAAGTAAAATTGCAAGCAAGGAAACCGAATTTCGCGAGAGTCGACTTCGCATTTTGCCATACAATTTCAGACGTATTTTGCTGAAGCGTACAAGAGAAATCTCATTTCGCGATTCAGGCAATTCAAGGAAACGCTCTAGGAATACGAATAAAGGAATATAAATATTAATAAAAAAGAAAACACTAAAATATATCATTTCTGGTCCGTTCAACATAAAAAAAAACACGAAGCTCGCCGCTACGCCTTTGAATACAATAAAAGGAGAAACATAAATTAAAACTCACGGGCATCCGGAACAGCCAATTTGATTTGTACGTCAGGAAAAGGTTTCCGAGGTAAGGTTTTTTAATATAGATAAAATTGGCACTTGCTTACGAAAGAGCAGTTTTAAGGCTCGGTCACACACGACGTCCCGTTACGTCACGGTGTAACTGCTCATTTGACGAAATCTGTGTGACATAAGTTGAAATTAAAGTCGTGTGTGCTACGGTTGATATTTGAAACAGTGTAAACGAATACAATTAGCAATTCTATGATTGATTTTCAGAATGCTCTTTTCTATTACGTTTCTCCGAAAATATCTTTATTATACTGCCATAATTCGCTGCAAAGTGTATTTTTAAAAAATCCTACTGATCTAAATTCACAACTTTGTAGCTTTAATAAAATAATATCCGAAATATCCATTTCATAGCTTGAATGAAAAGGATATTTCGAAATAATGAAAATCTCATTGTATTGTGACAGTGTAGTGACCATTTTATCACTTGTAAGGTATTAGTTGTAGGTAGACATTTTTTGAACGTTATCAACACAATCTATTTTGCCCAATATTTTAGTAAAAATGGCATGAACTTAAAGGTTCATACAAGTAAAATCGATTAACAATTTTAGAAAATTGTGAATTGTAGCCACCTAACATAAAAAAATATTAGTTTCGATTGATCTTTTATTGAAAAATGACCTACGTTTCATTAACCCTAATCTTTTGTACATCATGATTTTTTGACTAATAATGTCTAATACGCTAACGAAATCATGCTGTATAAAATTGTGTGCCGTACCGCGAAATATGTGTAGAGCCTAAAACGCTTTTCCGCAGGTACCTGCTGTGCAGAAGGGTTCCATCCCACGGGACCAGAAGCTCCTTGTCTCTTTCGACGTCGAGACGTCTGCACTCGAGCAGAAAGACTAATATCAGCATGGTACCCAGGACGTAAGTTTTTTTTAACTGAACCTATTTTTGCGTTTTGTTGTCGTGACGTCATGTCTTAAGCTTTTGTTGGTACTCATAGGTCTTTTTTATCTTAGAAAAAGTTTGATTAAGTGGTTAAAACTACATCACTGCATTACTATACATGCGTCAGCGTAACTCTTCATAGCTTTACATCATAGGGAAACCCATGGAGCCTTTATTCTTTGTCTTTCAAGTTTAAGATATACAATTAAAAATTGCAAAGTTTATGTTTGTCACTACGCTAAATTGAAATACGTAAGAAGTACAAATATACAACGATAAAAAAAATAATGTAGAAGAATCGGAAAGGCAATGCACGCACGATAAATAATAAAATTATGTTCATTTATAACCATATACTCTAAAAGTATTAAAATTGAATGACTAAAATTAAGATAATCTATATTAGCGTCCTCAGTCAAGTAGACTTGACAAGTCTACTTGAGCGCTATAAAGCCCTGGGCCGGCCTACCTGCGCCTCCCGCGTCTCACGCCCCGTATGACTACGAGGCTTGCCATTACCGTAGCAGTTACACTGAACTATCCGTTTCATGTTTTTTAACCATACATTTACAATTCCAATATTTTTTTATCAATCCTATTCCCTTGTATGTGCTTAAATTTAAGTGGAAATTAGTTAAGGATGAATGTAGATTTCATGATCTTCAATACCGATATAAATTCAGTTCGACATTATTGCAAATACCATAAATAAGGCGAATAAAAAAGATCAGAATCCACCGCCGCCCATAAATAAAACCGTATAGAACCCCACTTGTTCACGTGAAAATGTGGGCGTGATTCCTTTACGTAATCTGAGAACATTGATTGGTCAGAGCTTTCTCGAAATTTCTATTTATTATTTTGTTTATAACTGGAAATTACAATGACAGACGAATAAAAGATTTGAAGACGACAGACTTCACGATACGTGTATGACATGTACTGTAAAGGCGATATCTGAGCAACTGCGTCATATTTTTGTTTTAATGGTCAGTTTCATTTTTTATACCATTTTCGAGAGGCAAGGGAGCTTGCGAGCCGCCACACAGTAGGCGGTCATCGCCGTCCATAGACACTCGCAACCTCAGAGGTGTCACCAGTGCATTACCGACCTCATGGGTGTTTTATAGAGGAGGATTTATGGAGGGGGAATCTATGGAAAGGGTATAGATGAAAGAAGCGTGTTGTGATGGGGAGTATAGATGGAAAGTTTGGTGATAGAGGGGAGGGGCTGATGAAGGGGGAGCAGACCATCGGTCCGTGACAGACAGATTAACGTGCTCTCCAAGACAAGTGGTTTAATTCGATTTAAGTTAAAGAGTCATTGATCGATTTGAGTTCGTCCATTTCAATACACCAACTTCTGTTGTGCATAAACACAACAATAATATCGCATTTTGATAACGAGACTCGCGTTTCACTCGCCTATTAGTGATCATCACAAATCACACCACACAGAAATTAAACTAAAGAATCATATTACGTCATATCGATATCGAGGCTTAATTAACGAAATACTTAGAACATGGGACGACAACTGAATAATTTTAGATGATTTATTTTGTGGGATAAATAAGTTACCTCGTATTAAGATCGATTGACATGATTGTCTAATATCGTTGAAGTTCCACGAATGAAACTTGGATCGCCGAATGTTTTATTGTCGAAATTGATTTAAACATTTTTTTTTTTCATGAAAATGGGATTTCAATTTAGTCTAAATTTAATTATGTACACGTTGCCGGCGAGACCTTGGAGCTCATAATTGACGTAATCAATGATCACGATTAAAAACAGGGTCAGAATCTAAACAGTAAAAACCGGCTAAGTGCGAGTCGGACTTGCACACGAAGGGTTCCATTCCATTATCTATACAACATGAGACACTATATTATTACCTTTTTTAGTGTTTTCTTTTTAATTGAATTAAGTAAGTATTTATTTTAAAGTGAACATAAATCTAAATATTCTGTTAATATTTCAAGTTCCTACCTGTTGTCGCAATTAAGATCGAAAAAAAAACAGCGAAAAAAATCACGTTTGTTGTATGGTAGTCCCCCTTGATTTATTTTATTTTAATTTAATTATTTATTATGGAAGTTAATATACAACTAAATAGCCTGTGAATATGTTAAGCGTCAATAAGTTGCCGTTATAAATATCGAGCAAAAACGGCAAAAAAATCACGTTTGTTGTGTGGAGCTCCACTTAAATATTTATGTATTTTATTTTGTTTTTAGTATTTTTTATTATAGTGGCAACAGAAATACATTATCTATGAAAATTTCAATTGACCAGCTCTCACGGTTCATGAGATGTAGCCTGGTGACAGACAGACAGTTGAGTCTTAGTAATAGGGTTCCGTTTTTACTCTTTGGATACGGAATCCTAAAAATGATAGAGATTAGGGATAGGAATCAAGTGCCGGACCGGTTCCAAAATTGGGAGTGGGACTATGATCGCATTTAAAAGAGAGAACTAAATATGAATCAAACGTGAAACTCGTATAGGAATCCAGATCGAAATTGGCAATTTAATTGAAAACGAGACCTAAATTTTATAGACAGTGAGACCATAATAGTAGTCAGGAACAGGATAGGAATAATGATTGTAATAAAATTCGCTTAATATAAAAGGTAAAGGAATCCATTCTATTTCCGTGCGAAAGGAACCATGATAGAAAACTAGTTGTATTAATATTTATATTAGTAACTTAAACTAACATCCAACATTAACATAAACAATCAAGAAACAGTTCTACAATCTATCTAAGAAAGCTTTTTTGAATCGCACATAAATCTCATTCTAGAGCTTATCGTGTGCTATAAGATCAATCGCTCCAAGGACCATGCGTCAACGTCTATTCGTCACTAAAGAAAAAAACACTATCTAGAAACCTGACTTTAATCATTGACCTACAGTATAGAAAAAAAAGCCACGTTGGTCTGGAATAAAGTAATAGAAACTGGAATGAAGGAATAATCTAGATTGCCCGAGTAATGCCTGTTTTTTTGTGATATGCTAGGTCTCTCATTTCATTGCTTAATAGACCGTAGAAGCAGTACAAATAGATAGCGTTGTTTTAATAACTCGTTCTTTTTATGATCCATTCAACAATTTTTGAACAAAATTAGGTTTGATAATTTTTAAGTTATTAATTTGATATATTGTAAAAATACATACGAGTATTTGATCGATATCTACACAGTCCGCTTAATGAACTGGGTGCCTAAACCAAGTCAGGAAATTATACATGTCGTCGAAATTTCTATTGAAACTCCTACATCCTAGAAGTTTCGTTACTACATTCTTCTTTGACGTTGAAATATGCGCTCTCGCTACTCAGACAGGTATGCCGACCGCTAGTTACCCGCCCCCCCGATATGGCTTGCCAAATTAAACTCCTTTTTATTTGTTGCTCAATTTTAAATATAATAAAATTAGAAACTTAAACTGAATTTCAACTGAATTGCTTATTCGACCGTAGTCGAAAGTTACAACCATACTGATAATTATTATATTTTTGTCTGTAATACTTGTTTTTGTTATCGGTATATGTTCTAGATATATTTTCGTTAAAAAGCACAGCATTTACATGTTCATAACTACCAGAGATTTAAGATTTATTATTTTTAAAATTACAATTTAATACATATTTTTAGATCCAAAACATGTTGTGAATATACGCACGACTGCACATTAAGTGGTCAGAAATGGTATTGTTGGTGCGTATTCAGGTTTCTCAGTTGCTTGAACTCCATGTGAGAATTGCGATCCCATAGCCGTTTAAAAGTTTTACAGAACAAGACCGGTTTTGTGCTGTGAAATCGCTATTGATGTGTATAGCACGGCACGTGATCAGAACTTGTCCATGACGCGTATGTGAAATTTTGTTAGCAGACATGACTACATATTATATATATTGGTAAAATTCTTATCGTCTGACAGTGGAAGTAGATAATACAAAATGAGCTAGCACGCGCGTCAGTCTCTCTGTAAATTCTGTGCTTATACTGGATTCAAAATGAAATTTAAAACTAAACAATAAATTCTTCAAAATAGAGTAAAAATATTTATATTTCTTGTTTCGTGTTTTTAAAAGAATCCCAACGGTTCATTAAACGATATATTTTTGTAAATAAAATAAAATTGTAACAAGTATTTCTTTACATATTTTTGCTAATTTATAGTTTATATAATGATATAGATACATCTTGACAAAAAGGTATTTAATAAAGCCGACTATCGCCTGCCATTGGTTAATAAATATTTGTTCAATTTCATTGAATTACAAATCAATATTTATAATTTGGCATCAGCATATACCGATTCACACAGGAGCAGGATAAAATTCGTATATTAATTACGATAGATCTTTCTATTCTGGCCCCCCAAACTAATTTTCGATCTCAATATGTTATTGGCTCTCTCGAAGATGCTTATCAATTTCAGTTACCCAAGAGCACCTTCAATAGAAAAAAACCAACATTTATTCACTTGACTTTGGGGTTATATATTTTATAACGAACTATTGATTACTGGTCACTGATTACTATTGATGAATTTAAGTGGTGACCACTTCAATTTTTCCCTTAATACTGAGATACACTAACTCAAAAGGGTGGGAGTTCGAACCGGAGGATGTACCAACGAGTTTTTTTATAAACTCTAGTCCATTTTTCAATCAGCAATATCCCGTGTAGAACCACATGTGAGATTAATCTACAATTTTTTTCTGAATAAAAATAGTTATTAAATTACAGTAAATTCCAAAAGCATTTTAAAAGCACAATTTCATTTTAAAGTGTATGACCAAAATATAACACTATATTTACTATTCTATTTATCAGATATACATTAATATCTGAAAAAAAAAATAATAAAGAAAAGAAAAAAAAAATATAGATGCGGACATAAATTGGCAATCTGTACATATAATAAAATCAATTGTTGTTATTTTTGTCCGGGTTAATCCCGAAATGGCTGAACATAATATAATTGGCATTGGAATACAGCACAGCATCGTAATCGAAATCTAGAGTAGAATCGGTATCGCAAACTGTAAATGCTAAATTTTGAGTTGCGCATAGCGAGGCGAGCGGGTAACAGCTAGTACCCGTATCATATAAACTATACAGAAGTGCAGGACGGAGATATTGAATGCATTGAATGCAAAAGCTGCATGCGACGAAAAAAAATTAACAAAACCCTAAATTGTGACCCGTCTAAGAATAATTTTACCTGATTCTTGTCTGTTCTGTTGGATTAAATAAAGAAACCGGCAGAAAGGCAAACGACCGATTTTAAGACTGGCACTATTTCAAGTACAACGCGTTGCGATCACCCCGAAAAGCAAATAAATGCGTCTACGTATTGTTGTATTTATAATACATAGATATATTAGTTTGCCCGACGAATACACGTGTAAATAGACATAGATCTACGAAGTAAATAATAGCACAACCTAGCGGGCGCCGATTAGGCGGTCGACAACAGCTTGCTAATTGAGGTATCAGATTTTGGGCTAGAGTTACTAAAAGGTTTCTAAGCTCACGTATCATATCGGCAGAAAACCTAGAACGGCCTGAATACATCGCATTATGTTAAACGTATCATATTCTACGTTTTCTGTTCTACGATAGTTTAAGTTTGTGAGACACACGTTTTCATTTTTCGATAGATGTTTACGTGTGTTATATAAACAAACCAGCTCTCACTTCGCAACCTCGATTCCGGTGCCATCTTTGATTGAATTTCGATCAAGTTAGCCTAATTCTGAAGATTCTCCTATTTTCACGCTGAAACTCTAAATAAATCTCTGTAACTTCCAGTAAAAAATCTGTCAAGATTGGTTCAGCTGCTTCGAATATTATCGCTGACAAATATACAGTAAATAGACGGAGGACACATGAGATATTAAAAAAATATATATTCAGGGGTTTGCTAAGTATAAACAACATTATGGCCAAAAAATGCAGTTATTTTGCAATCACAGACAGACCTTTCAATCTTATTTATGTGTATGGATAGAGTGGACCAAATGGATGTATGGACCAAAATCCAATATTTATTGTGCATACTGTAAATGTGGAGCATACACGTAGCACCTGTTAATATGACAAAAGCAGAGGTCCTCTGCAGATAATCCTTTCTATTTATGTAAAAATATAAAAATCAAAAGTTACAGTTTTTGAATTGTTATTCATTCAGGACATTTAAAATTTAAAAATGAATCTTAAAGCCACCAATGTATTTTACATTGAAAAATATCACTTTATTATCGAAAGTTTTAGGTTGAGATGAGATAAACAAAAAATTTGAGGAACGGTTGACCATGCAGGCCAGCTCCAAAATTTCCTGTTCTTTTTTGAGCAAATTCTTCTTCTAAGCAAGACTCTTTCAATAATCTAAACGATGTTTTCGAGTTTTGGAAACACGAAAACATTATTGTTCACATTTTTGAACTGATTTTTTTTCTTTTCTGTCAAAGCTCAAAGTTTTCTTTGTTACAAGCACTAGAGATGTAAAAAAAAATTAAATAGCTATTTTGTCAAATATTTTATCAACAATATCTTTTGAATGAAAAAACCCTTGGGAATAGGGCTTGATGAAACTGACTTGGTGCCGCAAGCCCTATACAGCTTTTTAAACTCAAAAAGTATTAGAATTTTAAAAGTCGATAGGTCAAAAAGTTTTAAAGTAATTTCAAAAATATATTTTCTTAAAAATTTTTCAATAAAGCTATTTTTGATCAGTTTAATCGACTATAACGAAACTTACAACGTTTGATGTAGTTTTTTTAAGCACCTAACAATGTTAATCAAAAATTCGTCTCAAAACAAATATTAAAAAACCATGTTTTTTAAAGAATTTTCGTTAACGATATCTCTCGAAAATAAGCACCGTTTTCGATCCAATATACGGAAGTTAACGTAGTTTTATTAAAATTTGATTTAATTATTTTTTGAAATAATCCAATTGACTAATTTAAAAATTATTTAAAAAGATGTTTTGTCAGAAATGTTTTATAAATACGTATATTTATTAAAAATGTATTTAAGGATCATAAAATCTTTTAAAACCTTAAAATCTGATGAAATTTTTATAAAAACGAGATGGAAAAAAAAAAACTTCCCTAATTTTACGAAAATATTCAATTTTCTTGGCGGACGGTTAACACAGCGAGGAGGTGTACGCATACACGTGAATAAATAGCAAAAATACACAGAGAATCCCGTAATTTAATTCCGGGGCTGTATTCTGTGAGCTTTTGTTTTGTCTGTTATATGCAGATAATATTTTTTCATGAGGCTTTTGGGCGAGGAATTTCAATTAAATTAATCCAGTCTTAACGCGTACACCGTACTCGTTACAATATCACTGAAGTAATAATAATATTCATGCTTTTATCCGTTATTGCATTCCGTAAAAGCGATTTCTTCCCATCAACGGTTTAAAACGTTCACCGCTAATTAGCTTAATTCTGTGCGTCAGAGATCGAGAAAACATTTACGATCTAGAGAAGAATATGATGTATCAGGTCTCAATAGCTTCGCTATGCTGAGGCTTATTCGTCTAGTTTTTAATTGAAAATTGAAGGGTTCGGACTTTGATCCTTTAATTCACTCAGTACGGATTGAAAGCTATTAATGACCGTTCTCACTTACGAGGTGAATGTTTCACGAGACCATGATCTCCGACGCTGGAAGCGATAGTTTATTTTGCGTCACATTAAAAGCTCTGGTCGATCCGACCGCGGTCGTATTCGAACTTAATACCTTCTGGTGCGTTGGCTACCATCTTATATACTCGCCCATCATGTGAAACAATACGTGCTTGCATCAATTAAACTGACCGTGTTAGTGCCCTACCTTGCGTGTTGTGGTCCAGGGTTTTCCAAGTCGCTTTTCGTGTATCGACCGATTGAATCAAGGAAAGTACTCGAATGGCTCGATCGTATACTTTCCTTGTTGATAATATTAATATTTGTCTTCAGTGATTTTTATATCTTGGCGAGGGCCGAGTCGTTTAATGCACATTTCGATGTGTCACATTTGTGTGTCACCCTATGACGGTTTCCTGTTTTCTTTTATAATGAGTTAATGTTACTTTTCCTTTCGTCTTTTCCTAATATAATATCCGTTCTTATTAATTTAAATTAAGAAAAGAGCTCTAATCATAATAATACTTCCAGCACTAGCGTCGGTCGCGAAAGCAGCCTTCGGCTCCTCAGCAACGGCACAACCAAGCTCTGAGAGAGGTCCAGGCGCTCAACCAGCGCTCCGATCCGCGGCCACCGCACGCTAGACCGAAGGTTGTCCCACCACAGCGCGTCCACCCACCACCTCATGGCCCCATTCCCGAAATGCTGCGAAAACGAGAACGGGATCAAGCACGATAGGATGACCAAGGACGACGACTTTTTCGTTCCTTTGCAAAGTACGTCCAGTCGACGTTCTAGATAAGGGTTTCATTGTGATCGACAATGTAATATCACTAATTATTCTCTTTATTAAACTTCAAGATATTTTTAAATTTAAAACATTGGAAAAAGGTAAAATAATATGTATATATTTCAAAGATGTGATTAATTACAAGTGATAATATGTAAATATAATTCTTTTTAAATGTTTCAGAATTAAGACATCCATTATAAATAAATTCAAAATATACGATTAGGTGAATATGAATGATTTGGACAGCTCTAAACAGTTTTCTGTCAGCAATATAGTGAATTGAGACGTAATATATTGTTAACAAGTTTTAAGCAGCTCTGCAAGTTGGTAGTAAGTGGCGCCGGCCCTAGCCCTCGATCAGGGTGGAACGAGGTTGTCTTCCGGCCCTTTTAATGAACAATTTTACATAAGATAAATTGTGTATCAGTATATGTTAAAGAATGATAATTGCCAAATCAAAAAAAAATATAAACATCGACACCTATCGAGTTTACATTAAAACAAATTATATTAATTTGAAATTTAAAAGCTGCGCTATCGTAGCCCCGCGCTTTTAAAAGGCTTTGTCAATATTATTGTACGCATAGGTCAATGCATCAAAATTTTATTTTTCGCTCAAAATTGTTTTTCGCGCTTGAAACTTTGGCTCCCTTTGTTACTTGGAGCTCAGATCGCTCCTTTCGTTCTACAGCAGGGCCGGTGCCGGTAGTAAATCCATCGGCAGCAGCATTAGCAATAAAAAGGTAAAATGTAAATCATTTTTAATAAAGTTTTGAAAGTCCTTATATATTTTACTGTGCCAGTAAACATACTATTTTTATTCCATAAACGGTTGAAGTATTCCATTTTGAATCTTCCTTAAGAACCTTACTGCTTGCTGTCGCATCGTACATTTTTTGATACATCAGTCGCCTTGTATGGTTTATGTGTCCGAATTTAGTGGATACAATCCCAACTAAATTGGATTCGCATCTATATACATCCCAAACCCATGGGTACAAATTTCGTTGTAACTGATTTTATAATTACACAGGCCAAGTAATAATTATGTATGACAGCTATTTATTTTGAGAAGTTTTATAGATATATATGGTTAAAGACTTTTTTATAATATTTCATTTTTTCATTTATTTCAGTAGTTGTAGAAAATTTAATTTAAAATATTTAATGAAAGTAATTACTAAAATTCTAATATTTGTAATTATAGTCCCAAACACTAATATTGATATTTTATAACTTGTTTTTTTTTTCTAATTCCGGTTAAAAGGTAAATCCTGCCTAAGGGAGACTAGCAGTAATTTGGATAAATATTATTAGTTAAAATTGGTAAATTTTTTACCGCTAATAAAACAGGGTGAGTAATAAATTATAAGCTGACAAGCTTGAATTTAAAATTACAAAATTGATGATAGAATTCCTTTTGTCATTACGTTTTTATATAACAATGTTTAAGTATGAGATTTTATATTACTTGTATTACATTTGTCTATACACATAGACTTGAAATTCGGCATTGTTAGTCCATTTGGAACGTAGACCTTCCCCAAGAACGTATTTTAAGCAAATTTTATTAGAAAAAAATAATTTCATAATTTTATAAGATCTCCGAAATCATAGATCGGATTGACTTAAACTTTAACGTGGTCATTATTTTCGGTACACAAACGCTCACTAAGAACGAATTTTACGCAAATCCTATCCAAAAAAAAATGTAAGGAAGCGGGAGTAACTGCAGGCAAAAGCTAGTATAATATATTCACAAATTGAGGACGCATTCATTTTTTTTCAAATGTCAAATAAACGGTCCATTATTACGAAAAACATAAATTCGAAGTCGAGAAATAATATTATTATAATAATATGATTATCATATATATTCATTACTTGAAATTAAAATCGAAATCGGAAACCTATTATCAGAATTTTTCAATTTGTACATTCTGTTTAAACAGCTGCCGTTCTACTCGTCTCTTATTATTGTACATCTTAATTTGAACGCGACATACGCGGCCCGTTTCATGAATCTTAACAAGCCGTACCTACAAACGTTTTCATTTTCGAATTCGTAATTTTTAGGGTCCCATACCTAAAAAACGTCCTTTCTATTGTGATGCTTTTTCTCAGAAATGCGTGGAGGTGTCAAGTTGAAATTAATATCAACTACTTAGGTTTCTGGCTCCGTGAAACTGTAAAATATCAATCTTTTAAATATTTAATTTAAAACAAATTTCAACGAATCAAGCAAAAGCTAATGCAAACGTCAAAATATTTTTTCGTATACTTTGACGATTGCAAATAAATTAAAGTCTATAGTGTATCTAAAACCATGTATTCCGGCAAGAAGCAAGGTTTTATAACGCTACTAAAGAAATAATCTGGAAGCCTTTAGTTCGTGGTTTTTTTTTTGATTATAATTTAACATTTGCAGTTGGAGCATGGATCGTAATGTAGATCCTATGTATGGGAACCGATGTGCGGGAGAATATTTTTTTGGCCTTCTTCTACGAAACTTCAAAATTTCCAAAAGTTCGGATATCTCTAAATACTTTTTGAAATTTTGAAACAAGTTATGCAACGAAAGTTTCAGATTTCGGAGGACCGATACCTCGCCAGCTTCGGTGTCAAAAAGAAGTGAAAATCGTCAAGGCATTTGATGGATGAATCGTCAAGACCCCCTCAGGGTGCGAGTTCTATTAAAACTTATCCGATATTATTTTTATCGCCAAGTTCAGCATTTAATCCTAAGTGACGTCTCAGTCAATCGATTTAACTTTTGCTAAGTAATAAAAAGTACCAATGCAAAGACAAAGATAAAATATAGGTTTATCTAAAAAATTTAAAATTTTTCTTATAATATATATTGTAACGGATCTGCAAATATTTGAAGGAGTCACGGAGGTACTAATTTATGATTTTCCTTTTAATACATTATTTCTTTTGAGAATTCGCGTTTCGTAGTGAAATCAAAAAATGACTTTCGTGCTTAATTATAAAATTGTAAATAACGTAATGCACATGAAGGGAAAGGGTGGGATTTATTTATTAATAGATAAATACTTTTACTCAATTCTTTATTGAGAAAGTGTGAAAAGAATTTTTAATGAAAATATAGAGACAATCAGGAAAGAAATATAGTTTTAAATTATCAACAATACCAGTAATCTTATTTATTTTATCCTTTTATCGTCCTTGTATCGTTGTATTTTTTGATGTGAAATTCAATATTTTGCATATTTTTTATATGTTATATATTTTTTTTGTACAAAACTTATCGTGATGTCATAAACAGTAATGTTTTTAGCGTTCCTTACCTGTAACACTTTTTAAAACTTTTGCACGAAACGCACAAAACCTGTAATATGAAATATATATTTACCTCACTAATTCTATCTGTGAAATTGCAGGGTCTTGCTTGTAAATATTAATATTTATGGAAGATTTACGATATATGAAAAAATATGGGAATGTATAATTTTTTTATTTATTATTAGACTATTTTATGTCTTTGAAGGTTATTAACAATAATACTTAAATTATCGATTTTATTATATATGTACGGAATACTTTTATAGTTATAAAATTAGTAGATATATTAATTCTAATTAACAGATTTATTAATGGTATAAGTACTAAAATTATAACATTGTATAGATAATAGTACGTTTTGCATAAGAATAACTTTTGTTTGTAAATAATAAAATTTATGGATTGGTTATTCGATGTTTCATTTAGAATATCACGTATTGAAGAAAAAAGGAAGAGAGGACACTGAAATCTTCTATTACTTCTTCTGTCTCTGCCAAAGAGAAATAAAGGGGAGAAAGAAATAAATATGAACATCTTATAAAATCAAAGTACTGACTGACTCAATGACTCATCAACGTCCAGCCCAAAACCTAGGACGCAGAAACCTGAAATTCTGCACATAAGTTTCCTTTAGGACATAGACGTTTATTCCTAATATGTAGGGAATTCCTAAAATAAACCCCGAAAAAAGTAAAATGGGAGTTCAAAGTTTCAATACTAAATAAACATTTGGACGCTAAAGTTAGTAAAAGTACTTTAAAAACAAACAAGTGTTAAGACGTAAAAATAAAGGTGGCATTATTGAGGTTTATAAGGAAGTTGATCACGAAAATGGCATTTATTTTGAGGTCCAATTTAAGTTTTTTTTTGTGATTAGGGTTTATGAGTGCAATAGTACTAAACCTACAAACTCTGGCACATAAACCCTAATTCACTATTATAATGGTATCTATTGGCGCCGCGACATTAATTTGTATCTGTGTTTGCATGTTCGCGCAGACGAACTATTGCACGAAATTGAATGCTTCTTAGAAAGTAGGTCACATTTCATTCGTTCTATGTCCACGTGGCCGGAGTCACGGGCGAATGCTAGTCAAAAATATACACGTTCACTTTATTTCAATAGGGGTTTTTCACACGGGCGTTTTGCTGCGAGACAAAGAAATCGTGATCGTTTCTTAAGCAAACTGGAGAAGGGGCATATGATATTTTGGTCGGTAAAAACATCCTCAGCGATGAACTGAAAAAAAATTAAAATTTTCATTGTAAAATTCTAGTCATAGGATTTTGTTTGAAGCAGGTCTAAAATTCGGATTACTTTGTAGGCGTTAGTTGTGTTTCATTTATATATCAATGTTTATAAATTTATGCTTTTTTTCTCATGAAAGCTCGTATTTTATTACATTCCGATCTAGCATAGGTACGGAGAGACAGCATCCATTTGTACACACTTAGTAAAAATATAGGCCATATATAAAATCAAAAAATGCTTGTTTCTTTTCTTCATTTCAGAACTAAATTTTGCACACAGATTGGGTATAAATGTGATAAAAACGTATACATGTTGTAATTTTATCAAAATCACAATCGGAACCGAAATTTTAACAGTGAGTGAAACCGGGGGTGGGAACCTAGGGAGTACTTTGTTACTGTACCGGTGTCCGGAGTTGATTAATCATTGTGACGTAACTCGCAAGAGATCCCATAAACTCTATTTTATTAGGTTACCTTTAAAAGAAACATGTCATAAAATTTAAATGAAATTTATTTATTTAATTATTATGCTATTTAGTTAGGCTTTGTACATTTGCGCCTTATTAATAATATAAAAAAATGCCTGAATGCTTGAACAGAAATATTTTTCATTAAAAATCCCTAAAACGTAATTTACATTTCATTTCAAGAGAATGGAAAGGGCTTCGCTTTTGTTGCGACGGAAGGATGAGGATCAAAAGTTGTTACTTTGAGGACGCCCGCTCATGGGGCGCGTTGTTTTTGCCGCTTTAAGGAGTGCCCGGCCGCTTTGTGGGAGGACGAAAAGAACGGCGAAAGGATGGATTACTAAAACGCTTTCCATATTTCGTAGATAGCTGAGGATTGTGTCCACATCGCAGCCCTCGCTGTGTAGCACAAATGAGCTAAGTCGCGGAATCAGATTAGTTACATTGGCTAGAAAAATTGCTGATAAAGAAAAAAGAATTCGAGGAATATTTTTAATTCCATAGCATTTCTTTATTCCTTATCCGACTTCATCAAAGGAGGAGGTTCTATGTTCATCTGTTTGTACTTTTTGTATGCATGTTTAGTGAACGATAACTTCGCCAATTCTGAACCGGTTTCGATTTTTTTTTGTTTCAAGAGTATAATTCTCTAGGTGGCCACACTCACCAAATTAGGATGTGATGATCGAATATCAAGGAAATCGAGAGATATCCTCAAATATTATAAGCATGTATAGTGTGCTTGAGCTCTTTTTTTAGTTATTCAAGTTTTTGTCTCTGGTGGTTATCATCTCATGCTGATGAGATGATGATGAAAGTCACAGCACTACTTGACGGTTAAAAGTCGGGGGTAATACTGCGATTTGTCGTCAGAAATTACTCTTCTATAGCAGTAAAACCTAGTATACGCCGAATTAAAATTAATTACTCATTAATCTACCTACCTGTTTTCATTCATTTATATAATTCCAATCTGACAATCTTAGCAGGAACACACAGGAACTCAAGCAGTAACAGTAGAAATAGGACGAATTATTTAATGTGAATGAAAATGTGATCTGCATGAATTATAGAACTTATTAAAAGTAGGAATAACTTACGTAATTATTTATGATAAATATAAGAATAATTTAGTAAATGCAAGCCAACTAAGAATGTAAATACCCTGAAATGATTACTACCGGACAATAAGTTCGGGATCAGAAATTCTTATCCATGTGCTCCGTAAAAAATAAGAGAGATGCTTGGAAAATTATGTAAATCATGATTTAAACCACATGCAAAGTAGCTAAATGAATTCCAAAGTCATAATTACTCGATAATTAAATAATAAATAATAAAATATTTTTACAAAAAAAAAATAAAGCCGCCTTCAAAGACTTGTTTAAATAATTGTTTAAACGGAATCCAAAAACAACAGCAAATTAGTTGAAAAGCAAGGATAAAGAACAAAAAATCTATAAACATGACTATGAAACGTTAAATATTAAATCAATAAGAAGGTCTTCTAACGAGACTTAACTGTGTCTGATTTATCCTTCGCTGGCACCGACTATAAAAACAACTAATTGGTTGTTTTTGGAGTCTGTTTACCACTGTTTTGAGAATTACATATAAGTGCTAGAAAGAGAGATAAAATACGTCATTTTCATTCAATATAAGCTGTTGAATAAAGATCAAAGGTCAAATAAAATTAATTTATTTATCGTCGGTATAAAAAGAGAAGAAGAACCGGAGAGAAACTTCTTAGTAGATGAAAAATTAGAAGAAATTGATATAAATATATAATTCATTACAATACGTGAATATATAATGAAAATAAATGCAGCATCATATTGTACACTATTTATATAAAAAATACATTGTTCAATAATTCAATATTCGTGATAGCTTTATAAGTTTAGTTATTTGTTAATTCGACGGCATCATTCAAGAACCATTAAAATTCTACTGAAGTCCTTACAGTCCCTTAATATTATAATATAGCTAATCTATTTATCGTTTCCTTCGAACTTCTAACGTATTTACAAATTAAGTCTCTAGCATTTGAATAATTGAATTCAATTTAATTCACTGTTATACAAATCTGTTCACAACGAAAAGCACTAATATAATGTAGAACTGTTTTCGGTTTTTAGGTTTGAAATCATATTGACGTAGTTTCATTGCAGTATATCACATGTGTAGTGCAATGAATGTTCATTGCAATATTTTTCACTTTGCAAAGATGTCATAGCAAAGTACAAAATGAATTACTCTTTTTTGTAAGATGCTTATGGCTTTCTTTTATTACCGAATTTTTTAGTACAGGTAGATTATTAAATACTATATTTGCATTTTTTATCCCTATTGTACATATTATTACTTTTTTATTAGAAAGTCTATATTATGTTTTTAAATCTTGTATATCCATAGTAAATATAATTGTCAATAATTAAAAATTTTAAGAAAAATTCGTTATACACACATTCCTTTGTTTTATTTGTATTACAAATGCGATACGTTCATGTTTTTTTTAAAGAAGATGGATGTCACATAATTGAATAAATTATGTCGAGTAAAAGAAAAAAAAATCAATATAACACAAATACATATATAACGAAATAATTAAATTAACGAGTGTTCATAAAAGAGAGTATTTTATACATTGCCTTTACTATTTTGAAAAGCCTTTGATCAAATGCACAATGTTTAAACACAATAATAGTTTAGGATCCCACCGCGTGATTTCTACGATAAAGCAAAATAATTTTAAACAATTTAAAAAGTCTGTATTGGCACTCTTCATTAGGCTGCAAGCTTTTAGAAACCAGTGTGCCAGCAAGCTAAGAGTTTGCGATCAAATGCGAAGTGGCAACCCAGACTTTATTAATCCTTTGCATATACATATTATATTTTATTTTACATACATAAATTATAATTTATATAAAAAAAATGTATATTTTGAAAACAATTGAACTAAATCGTTAAAGGAATCAATCAAGAAAATTGGAAATGAAAATACTTGTGGCCATATCATGACAGGCAACCTGACAGCAATGTATTTCTCTATTGATAACTATCTATAAAATTTTATTTTGTTTAAAAATCAGATAGACGTAGAGATCTCGCAATCGGATCTTGTAGTACAATCAACCTATTTATCGTAAATTTATTTTACTATTCGACTTCATAAATACCAAAGAGCCATAAAGAAAGAAAACAAATCTCGTGTCGCGCTAAATTCAGTTGAATAACGGTCCTAGAATTAGTTAGGTACGCGCTCCATCTATCTAATTATATCTGACCTAATATAATATTTTGATTCATCCAGGGAATGGCAAGATTCCACTCGTAATAAATCTTTAGTAGTATACATTAATATTAAAGAAGCTTATCTAGATAACTTATTAAATCAACGAAATTTATGTACTACTTCCATTAAAAGGCAGGTCTTACACATAACGGTTATCAGAAGTCGGCATGCGCACCGAGATCTGTTAAATTGGGACAAGAAGGAAAAATAGAAAAAGGCAATGTTGCGTTTCTCATCTTCAGTGATAGTTACCGGAGCGAATGAAATGAAAACATTGAAAGTGGAAGGCAAAAGGTCAAGTCTCGTTACTTTGGGCAGTCGAAAGCCTTCTCATCCTTAGATCATTACACGAGCGATAGGGTTATTTATATATCAAGGTGGTCTTTGAAAATTAATTTTTTTGAGACGCCCCCTAAAAAGCTTCCTTTTGACGAAAAAATACTGGGAAAATTTTCATTTTTTTTTTTGATTCAAAACAACACGTGCCTCTAGACGATCTGAATTACTTTTTGGTTATAATCGTCTTTTTGTGAATTATTCATGAAAAATACAATTTTATCCGAAATATAAGAAATCATAGAACTCAAATCAATAAAAAAACAATAATTGATTAAAATAACAATAAACATATATTTTCATTGAAAAAAATGAGAAAAAATAATTTTACCCAAAAATTAACTAAGATCGTCTAGAGGTACGTGTTGCTTTGAATTTAAATAAAAATCCAGTGTTTCTTCATCAAAAGCAAGCTTTTTAGAGGGCGTCGCAAAAAAAATAATTTTTAAAGACGACCCTATTATATATATATAAGTATATTTTTTAAAACCTTCTGTTTAAACTTTTTTTAGTTTTTAAATGGTGGGGCCATTTGCAGAGACGAGTGTATATTTTTCGCGGAATCTTGTAATTCAGCTTACATCCATTTCGTTATGAATGTAAACTGAATTACATTCATTTCCAGAATGTATAAATAATCTGAAATTTTATAGATGAATTAAAAACCATTGACATTACATTTTTAGAAGAAATTTTGTAAAGAAATTTTAGTCAAAATTTTCATATAATATAGTAAAATATTTTGATTTAAATTATATCATTGAGTCAGTGTGATGATGTGGTCAGGTGGCGATTATCGGTTTAGCCACAACATGTTTGAAACTCAGAACTTTAACATTGCTAGAGATAATTTAGGGGTTATGAAAATAAACTGAAGGGGAGACAGAGATACCTATATATATACATATATGAGATGAAAAGGGGGTTTCAAGCAAAATATAAGAGGGAGAGCGAGAGCGAAAACAAAATCTATTCAAATCGAGCGTAGGATCGATATCGGGCCTGCTATCTGGATCAGGACCAGATTAAGGATTTTCGATTGAAATTTCCATTCTTACAAGAATGGAAATTTCAATCGAACATCGCTATCCACGCGGACGGTGCCCGGGAATAGATTAATAATAACGTTTATACATAAATAAATAAGAATAATTTACAATAAAATCTACCAAATAACACTTTTATTTTTTTGCAAAGGAGACTAGCTTACACAATTCCATGGATAAAGCTACGAAAAAAAAAACAAAAAGTGGTATTTCTCAAAGAAGACTTACAATACGAAGTTAGTCCGGTTTTATTACGACAGCGAGGCGCGTATAAAACGCAAAATCAATAGGCAAAGTTCTGTTTGTATTTGGTAGATCTCACTGAATTCGGCCAACCTAGACCGGTACGCTTCTGTAAAAAGTTGAAATTGGTTATAGTTGGGATGAGCATTAAATCAAACGTTTGTATTTCTCTGATCCGTAATTCTATTTTCGCTTAAGATATCCTTCTGGGTCGAAGTTACGGAAACAATGATTCGTTTAGATCACATTCGTTTGTACGACTTTTGCCACACATATAACAAATTTTATAAATACTCTAAGTTAATTTAATTTGAAGTCAGTATAAATTTCATTTAAGTAATTTCTTTGCAAAGAGGAAACAAACCAGGAGGACGGACCTTGCATACCCACTTTTATTCATTTCAGTGGCAAGATCTATTTAAATTTTTAAACGTCAATAAAAAAATCCATGTAATGATACACGTTGAAAAAGTTGCTGTCTTTATAACGATAAAGCGGGTTTCTTCTTAATCTGTACTACTATAAAATGTGTAGGTTTTGTTTGCACATCTTTCTTTAGTTTTCCGCTATGAAATTGAAAAAAAATCATAAAATTGGCATCCTAAAAATAATTTCGTCCATTTCCGTAGTGATGTCTGTATGTCTGAGTGAGTGCGTGCTTGCGGGCGTGTGTGTGTGTGTGTATGTAAATGTAAACTTCTTATAACCTTTGAACGGATTAATCGTTCGAATCGCAGTTTGTGACATTCGAAAGGAGTTTACTCCACTTAGATATCCTGAAACTTCAAACTAGTTTCGCCAAGTAGGTTTTGAGATATCTCACAAATAAAGTTTTACAGAAAATGTTTTTTTTTAAATAACTATTAGACTATTTTACCCATGGATACCAAAATATAATTAGCTTTTTTTCCCAAACAGTTGCATCCACTGCTTCAAACTTCATAAAAATCGCTTCAATTGTTCAAGAAAAATCTTTGGACAATTTTTTTTTATAAGTGTTTTTTTACAACACTTTGTAAACTTGTCTACCAATAAAGTCCAAAATCTATTCAGTTTATTTCCTTAGCAAACAGTGTAGATCGTTGCTAAAAACATCAAAATTAGTCGATTCCTTTAAGAAATATTGTCGAAGAATTTTTTTAAAATAGTTTTTTTTTAGAAAACTGCTCATACTACACTACCGGTAAATTCTAATCGGTAAATCGTAATCAACTCTTCTATTTAAAAACAGCGTTGATCGTTGCAAATTGCATCAAAATCGGTTGGTGCGTTTGAGAGATGTAACTGTATCTCTCGGACGAACTAACGAAGGATCCGAATAATAGTTTCCCATGGAATCAGAATTACATGGGAAATACTTGATGAATTCATGTCTGGTACTCGGTCATCTTTTTCTGTTTATTAGTCTGCGTCGGATGTCATAAAGCTAAAAAACTAATAATCAAAAAGCCTTTCTGTTAATTATTTAATGATCTAATCTACCGATAAATATCAAAATCTTACTACTTGCTACTCTTGCCGCTTTAAAAACATCAACGGTCGTTGCAAACTGCATCAAAATCGATGGATTTTATGCGAGAAACGTCTTTAATAGAAAATTTAAAAACAGGGTTTTTTTTTCAAAATAACGTGAAATTCTTGATCGGTGTCTTAACATTTGGTACTCGGTAATCTTTTCTGTTTAGAAAACTACGTCGAAGATGGTAAAGCAAACCAAAGTCGAATAACGTGTTTGAGAAATGTAATAGTTAAAAAATTAAAAAAAAGTTGTTTTGTACACATATAAATTTTTGAACTCAAAGAGCTCAAAACGTATTAGAATTATATTGTTGAGCTCGGAGAAATTTAAAAAGTACTGAAATCTACGTCATGGACGTAATGAACTCAATAATTTCTTGTTACTTTATTGTTGAATGTTTTTGCTCCAAAGTAGTAAAAAGTTTCAGTGATGGCCTTTCAAACTTTAATGATCAAAAACCCATGGACAATATTTATAATTCAAGAAGCTTAAAGACACATCGATAAATAACAGCGGACAGTTTAAGGGATGCCCAGCTGGTCAACCGTTTTATAATTTTTTGTGTAAAAATGTATGTGCAGACAATTGGTTGTTTTATGACGCCCTATCATTTTTTAATTTTTCGTCTATCTTTATATTCTTTGCAATTTAGGACGCTTTGAAAGATTTTGATGAAAAATTAGCACATGATTAGAGATTATTAGGGTGTGAGAGTATGTCGATGTGTGGGTACGTACGTATAGGTACGTTTGTGTTCGGGCGTGTGTGTGTGTGTGTGTGTGTGTATGTGTGTGAGCCAAACCGCGTGAATATTTACACTAATTGCTAAATTTTAATTTCAACTCATCTCAGCTAAGCGAACGGGTAACGGCTAAATACTATAATAAAATCGTTCATTTTTGTATTCTGCGAAGAAGATCAAAGTAATGTTTCTCTTACACATAAACTAGTTTACTCGGACTGAAATTCTTAATAGATACACAACAATTTGTTTTGTAAATACTAGTCAAGTTACTACTAAATAAAATAGCTCATTGAGTTTCGATCGATGCTTACTATATTTCCGCGGTGATCACGATTAGTACTCATTGAATAACGACGATAGGTTAGGTTAGAGACGTAGTGGCCCAGTGGTTGAATACGTTGGCTTCCAACGTTGAGGCACTGGGTTCGATTCTGACTACAGGAGTATTGATCGATGAGTTTTTAACTTTGATAAAATCACACCATTCGCCCAGGGTATCGGGGAGCACGATAAGCTGCCGGTCCCGGAGCAGACGTCACCGCTCTGGTGACAACGGTCGTTATCAGCCTCCAACCCTCACTAGGCTAAAGTCAAGTCCCACAATCTATGTTAAGAATATTGCATGAGATTATACCTCAGCACTGGAGAAGTTAAAACCTGATACAACATATTATATACTAATGCTGCGTCCTATTATGTATTGTATTACTAGATGCTTAGTTTTATTTATTTATTCAGTGCTGTACCCTGGCGGTCAGTACAGGCTGACGCGATGACGAACAGGCTTGGCATTTCATACCACATAATTCCCAATCTGCGGTGGAGGTTGCTATCTTCTTCGATTCGTTAATCTGTACTTCTTAAATTATACGTGCGCGCGGCATTAGTATAAGACTTAAAACGTGACATAACACTGCATAAAGTATAGTATAACTAATTATGACTGATTTTGTTATAAAGGTAAAAATTGATGAATAAATATATGTCAGCAAACTCTCGTGTATTAATATTTAATACATTAAATATTATGTAGATCCCACGTATTATAATTTAATTAATTAAACCAATATCTCATGCATTAAGTGTTTATTAGATGTTCGATTACGTCATGCGGTTTCGTAACCGTAAGTATTGGGTTCAACCTGTGTAATAAGAGTATCTCGATGAATAGTGATTGAATCATAAACCATTTTCATCCGAAGCGAGCGCGGACGTAGCGAGCCATGGAGACTGTGGTTATCACGAAAGTCCTGACACGAGCCTGAGAACCGATATATTCAGTTATACGGAAAAAGTATATGTGGCGGTGTAGTAAAATAAGTGAAACACGAAACTGGCAACTTGGAAAACCCGTTTTATGGAGATAATTACGTATGGCAATAAATAAAAATATGCTATCTTAATAAATTTCTTAGTGTCGTTAAAAATCTGTTTAAGCGAGCTACAGAAAATTTAAATTCTAATTGTTTTCATTCCCAAAATTTTTATTCGTAACATTCTTATCCAAAACGTTTAACTTCCTGCCGTGGATACTTTTTAGTCTTTCAAACTATGTGCTTCCAACGTGTAACTAATAGAGAAAGTCGAATATTCCTTTTGGGATAACTATTCTAAAATATCAATACTATTAAATATATTCTTGGCTTTGAACCGCAGAATTTTTCTAGAGAATTTATAAATTCCAGGATCACTCACTCGACGACGTTCCAGTAGAGATATCCCGTATTTTATATTCATGGCTGGCTCTATTATTTGCACGCATTCGTATATGCAAAAATCTGGAACTATCCTCGGGCAGAGCGTTACGCAGCGTCTTAAGTTAGGTTGTTCACGATCCAATTTCGCTGCTGACACCGAAACTTTCTGCTACTCCTGAAGGCGTAACTTAGCTGAATCCATTCCATAACCCAGGGATTGAGCAGTCGCCCTCGAGGACGGAAATAGAGGCCTGGAGGGGTATATCTGTTAGTTCTATTTTTCACTATTTTCATATTCTAGACTAAAAATCGTTTCTGTGCACAATACACGGTATATCTCCACATTTCAAAATGAGAATATCTTGTAGTAAACTTGACAATCAACAAAGAATGTCAGTCTGTGACGGGCCCTTATTTAAGACGATGATTAATTAAAAAAAAAAAATATTGGCAATAAAGACTTAGTTTTTAAGGTTGTAAAATAAAAAATAAAATATTGTAAATTTTAATGATATTGAAATTATATTGAAAGAGGCTATTTTTATAGGTTACTTATTCAATGCATGATAAATATATACATATTTTATTATTGTAAACGATATTGTATATTCTATATATCATTAAATTATATTTGTAATATGTGCTTAGTTTCTTGCGTTTTATGCATTTGCGTAAAAAGACTAGCAGATGTAATCTGACGTTTACAACACAATGTTTTCTAAATAAGTACGTTCATTAATAATAAAATCTAATTAAAAAAATATATCACGAATATATTTTAAGCTTATATTCATTGAAAACCGTATAAAATGGAAGCTGTCACAGACCATTTAATTACATTACAGATTATTATTTACGAATATTTAAGTAATAATAATTGACACAGACGAACAAACATTACACAAGGAACAGTTTCAGCAAGGAGAAATGAAATGGCAATCTCCAGGAAATTCCAGAGGCAATCTAAATCATCTGAGAAGTTAGATCAGTTTGGAAACTCGTAATTTCACTAAATGGCCTCACTTAGCCAAAACAGTCTCTAGCTTTCATATTAATAGCTACGTCTTTAGGCAAGTTGCCGTCGGAGCTGAGTTTCAGGGGACAACATCCGTTCGGTCTACATTCAATTAGCCCCTCTATATGGTAGAGGTATAGAAGAACAGACAGACAGACATAAATGTCTTAAAAGTTATATATGGCTTTAATGGCTGGTCCGTCTGAGAAATTCTCGAACAAACCGAGCATCATGAAATAAATATAACAATGCAGCTGGAAATTATTGTGTATGTCTAGTTATACATGTGTCGCAATGCAATAATGATTTCAGTGAAATTAGAAATTTTCTTAAAAAAAAAAAAATATTATTACGAGTGACGTTTAAAAATCACAATGTTACTGATCGATTTCATCAATACCATAATTTTACCTAACTTATACCTAGAACATTATTGTAATAAGAGGCGTTAGTATTTGTAATTTCATAGACGGTATAAACTTAAGTGCGATAAGCTCCATGCTTAGGAACGTAATATGTGAACCAGAAGGTACCTGCTTCGATTCTGATCACGGGCGAGTTGACGGATCGGTTTGATTTAAGTTAAGCCATTCGTTTCGTGCGTCTTTAGCAGTCCTTAACCTCACATTGGACCGGCACGGAGGGCTTGAGGCCCAAGTCTGAAATTAATAGATGGTGAGAGTATACGCGTTAGCAGTGGAATGGTTTAAACCGGTTATAAGTAATTTCGTGGTTTTCAGGTGATAAGTGCTCCGAGTTTACTTTAAGGGCAAAGCGAGCAAACTTCTGTTTGTACGAAGTCACCTAAAATAACGCCAATTAAGTCTAAATTAGTTTGTCCAATCGATAAGTTGATCTTTGATTACTTACACGACCGTTTTTAGTTCGGTAAATATTTGATAGGGAATCGTTTCTTTTTGTCAGTTAGTTGTGCCTTAGCAGCCCTTGTAAACAGAGAGGCTATACTACTGCCAAAAATTCACATTTATAATTTAAGATATTGACACAGTAACGAAGCGACCTCTTTTATTTGATATTACGATTCTTGCACTATTACTACATCAAAATACATATTAGTTCTTAATTTTACACACGTAGACACACCACCTGCTTCCGTGAACAAACGAACAAGAATTCTGCCTGATCCGCTGGAAGTTTTCGATTATCATTCCGTCAGTTCCGAAATAAGTCGATCCGAGTGTTGACATGTAGGTTGCCGTGTGCGGTTACGACACCATCCAAAATCGTGGTTTCGACGACGTTCATGTACCAATAAGCTCCTCTAAATATAAACAAATATAGTTAATGACGAATTAAAGCATCGAATAATACGTACACTGTGAGGGTAGTAGTGTTGCTCGTAAAACTTGTGGAGAAAGATGGTCACGCCACCTGCCGAGAACTGCTAAATACATGTAGTTGCCACTGCTGGCTACCCCACATCGAAAACGATATGATTTCCAATGACGGTTTGTAATTCTTTAATGACGTAAAAACTGATATTTATCTCGATTTGGTTGCAAATAAATCTATTAATTTTCATATGTATGTATATAAGCCAAATATCACGGAAGGACTGACTGACTTCTCATCATTTTTGAATAATTGTAAAAAATGATAATTGTTCATTAATTTTTTTTTTTGTTTCTCGTGCTTTAATTTCATTCTTTAGCATGTCAAATTAAAGGAAAAAAATATTAAGTTCGTTAATATTCATGTTTAGAAGTTGCTCAAATAGATATAAAGTACTCGATTTGAAAACTTAAAAAAATTGGAGCGACCTCTAAATATTAAAATTTTGACTTGAAATTTTCAGGATCTTCATGATTTTACATGTAAAAAGAAATGAAATCACGAGAAAAAGCATTTGAAATAAAAAAAAATCGATTTTTGAGGATTTTGGAAATTTAAAAAAAATTGTGAGCGACCTTTAAAAAATTTTTTTTAGAGTTGTCCTTTGGAAGGGGCTCTTAAAACATAGTAAACTAACATATTTTCACACGAGACTTGAAAAAAAAATAATGTTTTTTTTTGGGTCACCCTAATAAATATACATTCATCTAAAAACCGACTCATCAGCCAGGAGACAATTTTTCTTAATACAGTTTTTGATGGGTGATAATATCGATAGAAAATTTTATGCATATCTTTTTTATGTAATGCAAATTAAGTCCAAAATGTCAACAATCGACGAAAACGAAATTGTTTTTTTAAAACTAGCTTTCGCCCTTGGTTCCGGTCACGTAGAAATGATATAATGAATACCTTCATTATTTATATTAAGCGATCTCTCTTTCAACAGTAATCCCGACCCCTGTTTTGTCTAATCTAACTCCGGTTTCAATATATGTTCCGATTCCGCTTTCGTCCTCGATTCCAATGCCTCGGCTATTCTCGATTATAATGCCGATCCCGTTCTATAGCAATCATTCGTTACATCAATTATTATTCGAGACGAAGTCTTACCCACGTCAAGTATTCTACCTTTGGTATAAGTTTAATTTCGCAGCAACTATGCGACTTATCTAGAAAAAAAAAGCACTTTAAAAATCGTTTCCACATTGAACTAACACAAAATCAACATTCTCTTGAGGTCTGTTCATCAATTACAGAATTAGTTATAATTACCATCGCCGCAGGACACGTGCAAGCTTTCCGGCATATTTCGAAATTCCGACATACAAAGTGACGCATAAAAAAATATAGTTTAAAAAAACTAAAAAACACGCTTTTATAGTGGAATAAACTAAAAAGTAGAAAATAATTTGAATATAGAAATCAATTAATGAACCAACAATAAATATTATTATTGTGAAAAAAGTGTGGGGCGCTTTTCAAGAACGGACAAACACGTAGCACCCCACGCTTTTTTCACAATAATAATATTTATTGTTGGTTCATTAATTGATTTCTATATTCAAATTATTTTCTACTTTTTAGTTTATTCCACTATAAAAGCGTGTTTTTTAGTTTTTTTTAAACTATATTTATTTTCCACTTTTTAGCGTTCGATAATAAAATTTGAGGTGTTAAATTTCAAAATGAGACTGAAGCAGGTAGTATAGAGAATCTCCAACAGAGGGCGTTTGGAGTCAGCAGCCGCCAAAGGAGAGTTACAAACATACATACATACATACAAACATACAGGTGAAGTTAATATAAAGCGTGTAATGATGTCGATCCGTTAACCCTGTTGTTACACGAAATAAGAATAAACCGTTTACTTTATTGATAGAGGTAAGAAGCACCCATCTTACAACGCGTAGTGACAGCGAAACAGTGCGCTAAGTAGTAAAATACTTAAGTATATATAAGCTGCGGCTGCAGCGAGTGTGGTTAATTAGAACGCGGACAGAAGTAAATGACGAGTTAAAATAAAAATACAAAACGAAATTTTATTAAAATAATAAAGGTAATATTTTTTTTATTTTACTCTACATCATGTCGGTAGTCTATTCGATTTTAGGTGAAATGTTTTTCCTACGATTTTTATTGTTTTTTTTTTTATTTTATATAGCCATGGAAGAGCCAGTCTTGATATATTCAAATTTAACAATTTGAGAATAAACGATTTATACTGATAGGTTGACAAACTAAACTGAAATTGAAACGATGACAGATTATGAAGTAAAAGTTCGAAGAAATTTAGCAATCAATTAATTAGTCAACGAATTGAATACAATTCCGAGAAGCAAACGTTTATCGTTATTATTATTTATTATAGTTGAGAACGTCTAAGACCCCCGAACACGAAACATTAATATTAAAGGCTTAACAAACACAAAATAACGCAATCGGTGTACCCATTCAGCCACTGTTATTCAATACAAAAGATATCGCCTGAAAATAGACCGGAATTAGTCTGTACCTGTTTTCCATTAGCATAGAAATGTCTGAAATAATTTGAAGGTATTCGGAAGGCGCGGTCGGGCCCCTTCTAAGCTCGCCTACAATGGTAATTTCGTGAAATACATTACTTACATTACAGTGTAAAGTTATGTAATTTGAAAGATAAATTGAGGAGTTCAGCGTTACATTCGTTTTGTCTGGGAGCCAACGAGGGCTGTGTTCAATTTGTAACGAGCACATCCATTGCATACGGAAGATTACGTATGGGTGACGGCGGCTCGATTGGCAATTGTACGCCTTCAATACACGTGTTCAGTTAATTCACGTACCTAGTCTCTTATTTTTCAATTTGAAAATCAATATAATTATCGTATTTCAACTAATCAGATATACATCATCGATAACCACGGTAAGCTGGTCAAGTACGAGACAAACTCGCACGGCGAGGGTTCCGCATTACTCGGAATTCGCTTCGGGATCCATAGTACAAGGCTGACTGACACTTGGCTAATTTTATTATTTGCCGTTTTATTTTTGATATGCACCTTGATATAATAAAAAAAAGTGATAAGAATAAGCAGTATTTTTATTAAAGCCGAGCCATGACGAAGATGGGCTGATTTTGTGGTCATTAAGCGATTTACAAGAGTCTGACGCACGCTACTATTTCATTATTGTTGTATATATACGTCAATAATCATTAAAATACGCTTTGCAAACAGCACCTTTGAGTGAAAATATGACATATTAAAAAAGGAACCTACAAAACATACTTCATAAATTTTAAAGCAATCTTAATCTGCTAAGTACTTACTTAGGAAGGTTAATGAAATTGGATGTAACCACAGTTCCTACAATCGTTAAACATGGGGCGAATCATAACAGAAGTAAAAAGAAATAATAAAAGTTAAAAAAAAAGGAAATTCAAATTTGTAAGATGATATACGTGCGGGTGTAGATGTATGAGATTTGTGCGTGCGTTTGTGTGTGTGTGTGTGTGTTTATGTTGGGTGAGTCGTAGGCAAAATGCAGACATTAATTTTAACGATTACAACAAGTTAACAAGCCGTTAAGAAATATACACAAAAAAGAGGATTGGAAATATAGTATTACTATTTAAATGGGCAGAATATAAAACGGGTGAGTAGACACACACGTAATTTTGTTTTGGCGTGAACATGATTTAATGGAGCGTTCGCTTTGAATTAATGACTTTTTAGGGTTCCAATCTAAAATGGAAAAAACGGAACCCTCATAGTTTCGTCATTTCCGTCTGTCCGTTTATCACAGGCATTTTATTCAAAAACTACAATACGTATATTGATAAAATTTATAGTATAGGTGTCTTGTAGAAGCCGCTACTTAGTTTGGTGGTTAAATAACAAAAATAAATATTTCTAGGGGGGGCACTCCCTACATGTAACAGAAGCTGAAAAATTTTTTTTCAGTACACAACGAATAGCACATAATTCGACAGTTCTTTTAAAAAAGATTTAAGGTTTTTAAGCAAAATTTGTGATTACGTGAATCATTTCGAAAATAATCGCTCCGAAAGTAACAGAAATTGTGTCCTTTCCCGTCTATTTTCTAAATTGCATGTCCAAAAAATATGAAAAAAATACTGAAGGTAACGGTTAATAAATGATTTCAACTGTTTTTACTGTTTTTGAGTTATACCCAAAAAACTGCGCTTCTCAAGACAAGGACATAAGTCCTATGAAGATACAGTCTTTTGCTGATGCACTTTAATTCACATTAGTCTAATGGTAAAAGTCTACATGCCTACTTGTTTTTCTATAATAGTTATAGGCGACTAAAGTACTCATAACTATTAAGTGCGGGAAACACTGAAAAAGTGTAACAAAGTCCTTTTTTCATCTGTAGTGCACATCTTTGTAATAATGGTCTCGGAACCCAATAATAAATAATGAGCATCGTCCGAAATCCGTCATGTTCTTGTCCAGTTTTTAGATACCGTGCGGCGAACTGGCAGCTATGGCCAGCGCAACTAGCCTACATCGGCCGACCTCACGTGATCTTTTGTTTTCGATCAAAATCTCGTTTCCATCATTCGACAACAGTACAACGATGTATTTCACTGGTATTTTATTTTATTTATAATAAAATGTAAATATTTAAAAATATGGCACTCATTTTACTATCGTATATCAGTTTTCAGTTTCATCAGAAGTGTTTGCCGTAAGCAAATCGTCAAGCTAATTTTCTGCATGTATTGTGAACAAGCCGTTCGATTCGCCTATTTTTTGGTTAATTGAATAGAATGATATTCTATAAAATTCTCTGATAACGAAACGTCCCTACTCTATGATTAGACTTAATATAATTCGAACGTTGACAACATACAATGTCTAACATACATGGCCCTGGTCGATGCCGCTCCGCCTAAGTAAGGGAGTGGGTACATTAAGAGATTATCGACTCACACAAACGACTTATGCGTGATTCCTTTTGATATTCTAAAAGAGTACACACGTTCGCGTATTCTCTCAGATAGTAGATCAACGTGAGTTCCCTACGTAAGACGGTCATCGAATGTTACATCTGAATACTTTACCCTCACAATCCTATCAACGATTTGGCAAACGCATGCTTGTCATGATTCATGATTGTCATGAAACTCAGGATAAATTGTAAATTAATATATATTCGCTATGTGCACATCAGCGCCGTCAAGCGTCTTCAACATTTATCCCATTATTGTACGTTCATAAATTAAAAAACATTTCGTAAAACAACTATTTGCCTACGTCTCCGGCCAATTAATTATTTATTAACTAATCCGAATTTTACATTCAATCGGGCGTTATTGTTTCTTCCATTGTCTACATCAACTTGAATAAATTCTTCTCGAATAACAATGACGACAATGTTCGTCGTAGGCCTCTTATTCTAATAGTAATAACAAAAAGTACGATTTCTATTGTCACTGAAATAATTGTAATAAATGACATTTATGAATATAATATTTTACCTTAAACTAAATGAAAAACTTAAGCTTTATGGTTTGTATAAAGTAAATGACGGTTTGCTACAAAAATATACTCGTTATGGCAAACACTAAAGTTTTCTCAAATTCGGCAAAATATCCTTGCTGCCTTGATGCTGTGGCTCTGTGAATACCAAATCATTCCTGTGTATCTAATGGATCGTGATGTTTTTCTAAAGATCTCTTTAGAAAAACGTCAGGACCCATATTTAGCTATTATTTACATATTATTTTTCTATTTCCAATAATAAATATTATATTACGCCTCAATCCAATAATATTGATAATTGTATTCAAGCTTCACACAAAATTTATTTGAAAAGTACATATGTCGAAACATGTTCCGATAATCTTCCCATTTCTTCCACAGCGTGCGTTGTGGTCCATTGTATTTCCCCGAGCATACACTTCACAACTAGCAAATAAGTTTAGTTAGATGTGTTACATGAAATTAGATGAATTTTGTTTTTTGGAAAACAAACATGAAAAGTACAGGTTATGCGAGAACAAATTTAACTGTAACCAAGTAACGATGTCTGTATCTATTTTGTCTCATTCTAACGATTTCAATGAGATTATTTTGATGAATAGAATTTAGTGGATAGACAGTGCGCACGCTTTTGTCATAGTACTGGCTTTTCATCATGACCTTTCTTGTTGCGGCACGCTAAAGCTTTAAGTTCGTCATCTCCATCCTCCAGGCAGAGCTTTGTTTCAAACCCACTGGCTCCACCAACAGTACAGGTCTCAATTTAGTGCTTTTGCGTAATTTATATTGTGTATTTCAATACAATATAAATTACACAAAAGCACTAAATCGACAAATTGTTATATAAAAAAACATCATAAAGGAATTCGGGTACCGGATAAGCGATACTATTTCGCTCCAGTTTCATTTTCACTGTATTCTGCTTAAGCCATATCAGTTGGTATAAATAAAATTTAATCAATAGAATTATATTTTGCTTTGACAGAGATTGCCAAATAAATATCACAGACAACCAGTTCAAAAACTTAATGTCTTATCATAAGCACAAAGGAAATGGTTTAATTGATTTAAGATAAAAGTTCTATGGTCAATGCGTGATGGATTTTGTGAGGGTTCAAATCTGTACCTTATGATATACGATAGACAACATTATGGAGACTTTGTGAAATCTATAAAAACATCCACAAATGTGGCAAAATTATTAGAAAGTATGTGGTGGAGTGAATAAAATTTAAAGCAATCATAAAACATGGTTCACATTATCACAAATCACAATCACACCACAACAATCGTTATCAAGTGTTGTAAAACAATCAGGCCTTTCATGCCGAATTAGGACATGACTTTTTTGTAACTATTGTAGCACTATGCATATTAGTAAGACATTTATTTTTACATTTCTTTTGCTGTTGATATAAAAAAAAATTAACTTGTATAAATAAGATATTGTTATAAATAAAACAATCTGTAAAATGTATACTTACTAATTTTGAGGATTGTGAAATACTAGCTATATCAATGAAAATATTTTTTTCTAATTACGAAGGAGACCATAACATTATATTGTATGTAGCCCTTATCGTGTAAGGTTAATTAGTAACTACACACGGTAGTTCAATTACAGCCAAGCGAGAGTTATAGATAACTTTAAAAAATCACCAAAAAACTGTGAAATTACCTATCTTTTTCTCATATTAGAACAATTTTATGATAATAAAACAACAATTATTAACAATGAGTTATTTATGTATCAACTCGCCATATATTCGGTGGCATCCTACGCTACTTTTGCATTGATGTGATTTTCACTTTGGCATTCCCGTCAAGCCAAATACTATTCGTTTCGTGATAGCATTTCGTGATTGTTTTGGCCAGTGCACTGCCACGTCAAACCACATAAACCACCACTTCCCCATTATAGTGCTAAATGACTCGGTTCCATCTGTTTCTCCATTGCGGATTTATTGATCAAAGCGATCACGAACATGAAGAGGATTGAAATATGTTATTCGATATCGATCGTTGGTCTTCTGTTTTGTTGAACGCCGAACCGGAACAAGTATAGAAAAATATCGTATCTTATAGTATCGAAGGACTCACTAACTGTTAGCTGTGCGGGCAATGCCGTTAAGTGTGTGTATTGTTGTATGTATAACAATTTATCTGACACCTTCGCGCTATAAATTTACACGAACTAACCGAGTCTAGACCTTCGTGAGATGCTAAAGATAAAAACATTTCGTCTGCAGACAAATAAATGGTGAAAATGCGTGACTTTAGCATAATCGTTGCTTTATTTTGTCGGAATGAACAAGAGGCTCGGAATTTATATATTCATATATATATATATAAATGTGTGTGTGTGTGGTGTGTGTGCGCGTGCGTGTGTATGTGCACGCGTGCGTGCATGTTGTGTGTATGCACAAAAATACTTTCTCAAATTTATATTTCTGTAAATTTTTATATGTATTCTAAGAAACTTAAATTAGATTTCGTTTACAAAATCGGGAGTAGAAAATGTTGAAAATAACGAAGTATAAACTATAAAACTTTTTGTATGACAGTGTGAGGTAAGAATTTTAGTTACGTGTTTCATTAAACAAACAAACTTCATATATTAATGCCAAAAATGGCGTATAAAAAGTAAAACTTTATCTAATAAATTCTATTATTACGCTAAATACTAAAATTAGATAAGTTAATTAGTTATCGCGGACACAAAAAAAAAAAAAATATTGGTCTGTTTACATTTAAGATTTATGAATAGATCACAGGCATGGTTAACTAAGAACTTTCTCGACAGAAACTTGAACAGCCTGTATTGAGGGTAATGATCAAACGGTAGTTTCTGTTTAGTGCCCTATCAATTTGTATCTATTTAAGACGATTCAATAATTTTAAATATCTATTCAAGACGACTGTATTTCAGAAACATAAACAATTTGAATAGAAAAAAAAATGTTTTAAGTTATCAAAATATCTTTGTTTCATAGGTTACAAAATAACAATTCAAATACTTCATAATTTTTTGCGAATCTACACTTTACCGCTCGTTCGGAAGCCAGTTTGTATGTAAGTGCAATAATTATATAACTATAATGACTTATGTATTTAATTTAAAGGTATGGAAAAATAAAATTTATATTTTAGGAATTCATTGTTAATGGCAATTATTTAAAATTATTAATTTTACATGGCACGCAATGCATGGCATACAAGGCAATTGTTTTCATACCTCAATATTTATGTTTTTGATAAATTTAGTTATAAATGTTCGTTTCTAATGCACTTAACTATGAAATACTTATCCATTTTAATATGTTTTGATTGTCTTTGTGTCCTCTTATAATTGCATAACAGCTTGATAGATCTTGATGGAATTTCGAATACAGTAGGAAGAAGCATTTGAATATTTCTTACATAAGGCAAATGATGGAGATAAGGCAAATAATTGTCGAAATTAATCTCCAAAACTAATGACAATCTATGTCATTAATTTTTTCAGAGGTAATTTATTTCCTAAATTATGAGATACAGTAAGTACTTTTTTCGGAAAAATATTGTACGAATATCAGAAAAATAGGAACAACTTTGAACCAAATAAAAAAAATCGGCATCGTGACCTACTTTGGAATAATGTGCAGGACCAGGATGGAAATTTACTGAAAACTCAGACAGTACATCGATAAATTGAACAAAAGTTGATCACGCACAGTAATGTGCAAATGCTCTTCACAGAGCCAAATATTTATAATTTTTTTTATGTTATTTTTTTATTAAATGGCCCTTCATCCCTTCATCACTGAGCCAAAAATAATTTTAATACATATTTTTTATATTATTTTTATCAAACGGTCTTTCATTATTCTAACATTACATACAGGCGGTGATATCAGAGCATTGCGAACATAGTTTGGTTTACGCATAACTTGGCAGAGGTTGATCAATATTTTTCCATGTAAAGGTCGCTAACGATTCGATCGCTCAACTCGCTTTCTTCGTTCCCGCATTATATTACATTTATTTATGCCCGTGTCTCGTCTGACGAGGTTGTGCCTTCGCGGAGGGTTTGTAGCCTCCCGCCTTTGCTACTTCAAACGTAAAAGCGTCTGATATGACAAAACAACAAAAGGTTTTTTTACTCTTTGCTCTCGCGATGTAAAGCCTCACGACATACTTACGCGTTGTTCCAGCAGCGGCGAACAGTCTCGTGTATTAATGATTTGATAAAAGCCTCCGGGGGTGGATAGCGTGTTTTTTTTTTCTTATTCTCCGTGTTTAGAGTTCTGTATCTGTAGACGAAAAACGGAAGTCTTATAGTTTCTTCATATCGATCACTTTGTGTGCTCACGTCCGTCTGTCTGTATACCATAGACTTATAACTCTGCCATTTATTCATCGATTCTGATGAAATCGTACTGGCAGTTGTCTTATGTGAACGATCACATAAAGTCGCGACGAAATTAGGAAAACATACTGCGGTAAAGCCATACAGCAGCCAATTTGGCTGCAGCACAAAAATAGGTCTGCTGGACCGCTGGAATACCACTCTACCACAGAATACGAGCGTAAAGTAGTAGTTCCCGTAGTTGCATTTCGTCTAGTAAGTGACAGTTCCGGTGTTCAACTCCCCCTTTCCTTTCTTTAACTCGATCTCCTCCACTATATTTCCTATTCCTTGCCAAGAGGTTGACAGCGTATTGGTGATCTACTTCGAGGTTGCGAGTGTCCACACGGAGCGGCGGCCAAATGGCCACGACTAAATAGTAGTTGAGGGTTTGCGTGCTCGTACACCCCTCTAATGTGCTATAAAAAAGTTAGAAATAGTTTATCTAGTAGCTAAGGTCAACTAGGTTTCAAAGTAAATATTTAATTTAGGGAAACAGTTCAAAATTCTAATCCTAAAATTTATTGCTTCAGATTATTGGGCAGTCTTACTGTTGAAGCACACGCATAATTTTATTTCACAGCGAGGGGCTTATACCTCAAGTCCTCTACATTGTCTTATTAAGTACCGATTTTATTTAAGTTATCTGCTTATTATTCGATTCTCCTGTATGATTAGGGATCGAAATTGCTTTTTTTACTTTCCGATTCTAGCGTAACGTGCGAACTATGCGGCTATGAACGCTCCTAGTACGAAATTTCTACATAATATTTTCCTTAATGCGGTGATATAAAAAACAATAAGTGCCTTCTCTTCATATATGCCAAGACTTTCTCTATCTTTTACTATAAAATACTCTAAATTTATCTAATGTATTGTATTTTTGTACAATACCATAAAATAAAGAAAAAGTATCGGACGGTATACCTACGTATACTTAGACTTATACTACTTTGATGTGGTTATAAAGATTATAAGTGTAATTTGTAAAAAATTTGAATTATGTAAGTTTATCAATTTGTGTTAACGTCATATTTTAAGATTCGCAGTAAGATATGATAACGAAATGTGAACGGCCAATTTACAATTACCACAATTTTCAATTGTCGCATTACAATCTCACTGTTACTGTATACCACTTAAATCTTATGTTCTAAGGACAACATATCCAGTTTGCGTTATATTTATTTTTTCATTTAAAATTATTTTTCAGTATTTACGTTAAAAAATATAATCGCAATAAATGTAGGTTTTAAATATGCACTGCGTAGAAGTAGTAAGACGTGTTGGTAAACATTTCAGTTGGAAGTTCCTTTCAATCACAAAGTACTCATAAAATTTAGTAGGTAATTCAATAATAAATTGAAATCTAGTAGGAATTGATTCTTACATATGAGTAAATTTAGCCGATATGTCTTTTTGGCAGCTAATTTCATCACGTCTTTTTCGTGTGTGTAAACGAGGTTATTAAAATATGAAAACGGACATACAAATAAAAGCATTTATATTTTTTTTTAATCTAATTTGTTAAAATAAACCATGATACCATTGTAACTCGTAAAAAACATACATTATATGAATAACAAGCATAAGTAATAATTTTTTTCAATGTAATCAACGTCTGACCTTCTCTATTCACTAGCCTTCATTTCTAGAACGACTTTTGGCGCATTTGAAATACTTGTACAGTTAGACTTGACATGGAACTGTTCAGAAATTGTTTTGAACATTTTTGAAATCATACTTGTTTTGACACTTTACGGAAAATAAATCAGAGAGTATTTTTAAATTTTAAGCGCCGAGTTACGCGCCGATATAAACGTCATGGGGTTAATGCGGTCTAAAATTATTCCAAGTGGTTTAAAAACAACATCTATTGTACAATAACAATCCAACACAAGGGTGTAGTATCTAATTCAGTTAGTTGTTCAATGCACGAAATAATTTGCACGTGTTATAAATAACTGATATCGAGTTGTAATAAGTATATATTTATTTCGACAAGTTTCTCAACAGAGATAGTTTAACATTGTGAATATTTCTTATTCATGCTAAAAGAAACAAAACTTCTTATTTTCTTACATCAACACTGATATGTATATGTGTGTATATACATACATACATATATATAAATATATATATAAATATATATATATATATATATATATATATATATATATATATATATATATATATATATAAATAATGCGTAACAGTAATAATAAAATGATTTTAAAATTCGTTAGTGATCCGTATTAAAGATAGGAAACAATATCAGTCCATTGTGGTGACTACGAGATAGAACAATTATATTCGACTTTGATGGAGTCAGAACGCCATACTCCTATTCAGCAAAATATGTTTATTAGGCACAATATCAGTGGCCATTCTGCGAGTATGAAGGTAACGCATCTAGGTTAGCGCTATTAATCAAGTTTCCCGACTCCCCTAAGTCATCTATATTCACACCTAGAAACGTACATACAGACCGCGCCTTGAATTGGATTCAGCCCTCACAGACACAAGTCGGACCGTGAATATACCGGACGACTGTACCGCGATAGTCTCAGTTAAAATAATCTGAGTACGCTTCAGCGAGAGTATAAAAATATCATTTTATTTGAATTTCATCACTAAACATTTATCTAGAATGTTTATACATCAAAACGAGATCGCGCCGAAGTTAGTTCATGCCGCGCGTGCGCACAATAAACATGGAGGTTTAACGCTTGTCCGTCTGTTGCTCTTTCGTTTCGAGTGGTATAGAAGAAACTATAGATATAGATCGCTGTTCGCTTTGTTTCTGTCCGACAATAACTCTGTCCACTTCGACTTAGTAAACGACTTATTTTTTTTTGTCCAGATTGTTACTCTATTAAAGTATAAAGTCATATTATTATTGGTTAACGAAACTTTATATGTTATAGGTTTTTTTTTCGTTTAAATTTTTTGTCGCTTTTCTTGGGTTGTATTTTAATTTGTCCAAATTCTGTTTGTAAAGTACTTAGAAAATTAAGTGGTACTTATTATTGGCTGATGATTAATAATAAACATTATAATTTATATGCTTCTATATCAGCGAATGACAATAAGCTCATGGCGTTCCGTTTCATATATCATCAAATCGATTATATATCTATGGATGGATTCGAATCGATTATATATCAAAATATTTTGATAAAATATTTTTTTTTTAATTTCGAATGAAACAGTAAATTAGTTAAAGTTAAATAATTCTAAAACTACGCAATAATTAAACAAATACATGATTGCGTAAAGAAATTGTTTGAAATTGAAACAGATAGATAGCTTTTGAAATAGCTAGTTGTTTGTTTTTAAGGTTCCATAGTCAACAAGGGACCCTTATAATTTTGCAATGTATGTCCGTCCGTCTGTCCGAGGCTTACTTCGGAGACCCTTAGTATAAGAAGATTATAATATGGCATGGGTATATATATTAATCATGCCGACAAAGTGATTGTATAAAATAATGTAAAAAAAAAATTATGGTAGGTACCTCCCCTACATGCAATGGAAATGGTTTTTTTTTTATCCGTCCCATAGTGTTGGGTATCGTTGGATAGTTAATTCAAAAAAATTGCGAGTCTTTGTTTTGATTTAGGGATCCATTTGCGAAATTTTGAGATTTAAAATGCTAATTATTATTAGAAACAAGTGTCCCCTCCCCCCTTAGGAAGTAAATGGTTATTCTGGGATATGTGAAAAATCTACGGCAATAATATATATTTATATAATAAAATGGCGATGGTGACTCTGAGCTTAAGGGCGTAGTTTTCGACCAGGCGATGTCGAACCCAGCAGGCTTAAGCAAGTGGCAAATCGTTTCTATTTCTAAAAGCGCCTATCACTGAGGCGTATTCGATGTTTACCTAACAAAATTGAAATTTTCGCTTTTCTAGCTCACGTGACATTTCTTAAGTTAAAATCGATACCATACATGTTTAAATTTTTAGATCTCGTGAACCGAAATTCAATTTTTGTAAAGGAATATCGGACACTTAAAAGCGCTATCGCTTATAGACATAGAAACGATTTGTCGCTTGTCTCTGCCTGCAGAATCAGGAGGTACTGGGTTCGATCCCGAGCACAGCGAATTGATTGAATAATTATTTGGCTTAAGTTCATTTTAACCATTTGCTTCGTGTCTCGAAGAGCACTTTAAGCCGTTGGTCATGGACTTTGTTTTCGCGTCGAGGACATCGGCCGTTAATAGCCCCCGATCCGCCCCAGATCAGCATGGAAGACCTAAGGTCTAAGCTTCTCAATTTGAAATTAAAAAAAAAAAAGTTGTTAGAGGGTATCCATCCCTATTCCGTCCTCAAAATTGGAGCGATTAAAACCTGATATAAGCGTAAATAATAATGTTAAAAGGCAAACTGTCACAACTTTACAATTTGACGAGTAATAGTCGATTGACTTAGACGTATTTGGAGAAGTATAAAGCAAAATTTTCTAAAAATTCCATTGAAAATTATTTTGGTGAAGTTTTTAGTTGTGTAAAATAAGTGATAAATGTAAATTTTTGAACCTTGTAATCTTATCATTCTTAACCCTCGTTTTATGTGGGTCCTTTCTCGATGTCATTATCTGTTAAACTATAAACTTAATCAATAGATTCATGTTATCGTACAAAAAGCCCTCTTATAAATTCGCATAATATGACGAGTAACTACGGAATCCTAGACGGCGCCAAACCCGGCGGCACTTAGCTATGCTGTTGGGTATGTAAATATATTTATATACGGAATATATACACGGTGATAGTTAGAAGTACTTAAGACAAACATGTTTCAGCCGAAATCTCTCTGTGTGTGTCACGGGGACATCCGGGAGATGCCATTTAAATATTTCCATTGTAATCGCGGGTACGCCATTCGCCCACAATACATCTCAAACGAGTACGGACTGGCTCTATCAATTCGAAGCGGCACTTCGCTTAATTTGTACGGACTAATTCGGCTGGTTAATCTCGAGAACAACAAAAACGAGCCAGAATTCCCGAGTACATAATTTGTATTGGACGAGCGAGAGGGCTAGCTCCGTTCTATCCTTGTCCTTCTCTAGAACGGCAGCGGGAGGAAAAAGTATTTCGGGAATTCCGAGCTTCTGTCTTATTTCAACGCGTTATTCACTTTCGGTGCGAGCTCTTCGTCTTTCGTAACGGTTTATGTTTTTACCTCGCTGCGGGGGCTATTGTGCTTGTCATTCGGCTTGCTTACAAGGTTACCGATATTTCTGTGAGGCAAAAAAACGCTATTTCATAAAAAAAAAAATGAAAAATTAATACTATTTTTCAAAGTATACACTCGTTCTTTAATTTTAAATCAATATTTATTTGGGAGTGAAGTTCGAAGCAGCAACGTGACTTTGCATCTTTGCGAATTTATAACAATTAATATAGTTGTATTTAATTGAGTAACAGCGGCGTGTTTCATTTGCAACAGTTAACTGCTAACTGTCGAAGTTAAAACCTAAACATGTCAAAATGTCGGTAATTTGAGAGATATTGGTGTTTGTGACATTAATTCAATGCCTAAATTTCAATATATTTAAGACTAACTTACTCAACTGCCAATTGTGAAATTAAAACAACGTATTTTGACATGTTTAATTTTTAACTTTAATAGATGACAATTAATTATTTCAAACGAGAGTTTGAAGCATCTAAGAATATACATTGCGTGCTGAGTAATGCAGAATGAAATAGGATATCAGCCTCCCTCGATTTAACATGTGAATTCATGTCAAATACGAGCACCGGCCATAGGTGATCACACTAATTAAGGGCTTTTAACCAATATATAATTAAAAGCATTGAAATGTTTTTAATGTCCTATCATTATATACTATCAAGTCATATATCGAGGTAATAAACAAAAATATTGAATAGATTAATTCTTAAGTTCTTAGACACTACTCATAGAGTACTACCAACAGGAGCACTATTCGCCTTGGTTTAGGTATCCGACTATTCTGCGAGATGGCGCTAGTAATGAAATGAAAATAACGATCACCCATTTCTTCTACTTACAAAATATATGTATACCATAATAACTGTATTGTAGGGTCTGCGTATATTTCAGCTGTGAGCCTTTATGGCGCTCGGTATTTCAAATTAAACCGACGGTCGCGCTACGAATCGCTATTGTTTACTCCTCAGCTTGGATGCGTTTAAACAATTCTTGTGCAGTCGTGATCAGATAACTTTTCTTTTCATTACTTTTTTTCTCGACATACTTCGTATATATCTCTAGCTTTATTCACAAATTGAATAACATATGACTATTTGAAACTCACAAATTGAACCAACGTCGGCGCACCCGGCACGGACGCCGCATGCCTCCGATGGCGTCTATTTACAGTAATATTTTGATCTGCTTACTTCACATCTGCCATATTGATCACAAGAAAATAGTTTGTCACGGCTATGACCATTTGACTATCGCATTTTCGACCCCATATTTATATATGCTAAATGCATGATTATTCGACAAACCTATATCCATATCTACAATACAGAATCTCGGAGCGCGAGAGTTCAATTCATAGGTTGACTACATTTTTTATAGGATCGTGTTAAAAAGGAACCGCTTACTGTGTTGCGTCGGTCTATGAGAGGTATTGAGAAGTTCATAGTAATTATGATCTTCTTAGTCGTAGAAGTTCAATAGTCGTTCGTTCCCTCCACAGACGATAAAAATCAGCAAGATCATTTTTAAATAGTATTTTCTCTAATAAATCTTATTTACAAGTTACACGTCACAGTGAGAAACTGTGTCAGTTTCATTCCAAGGTCATCGGCTAAGATTCATTGTGACCTTAAGAAGTTATTAGAATAGTTTAGCCCAGATGAACTCAAGGTTGGATAAGTTCCAACCTGTGGATAAGCTCCAAAATAACTCCAATAAGGCGCATAAAAACTTACTAAACCCTTTTCTTACATTGCAGAAATCATATTGTGAAAAAAAAAAAGTTTAAAATTAAAAACGTTGATAAAAATAGCAACAGGACTTTAATGATTTTTCTTCTTCAAATCAACGCAACAATACAATTAAATAAATAATAAAGGGTTAGTTCACATTTATCATAAATTGGCTTTATATGAAACGATTTTCATTTGGCATTGAATATTTAGTTTTATATCTGCAGTCATCATTGGTACACTAGCTATATTAAGAATATCCCGATAAAGAATAAACTAAATTTTCTAAATCAATAAAAAATTAAAAACCGATTTCAAAGAACCCTTAAACTAATTAGTTATTGATAATAATTTTCAAAACTTATAAAAGAAATTTAAACAACTAAAATTATTATAATATTATAAAAATTAAATATTCACAATATTTATTTACTCAATTATAATTTATGGTGTAACATATACACAAAAAATACAGACGAAATTAAAGCATCCTAATTTTTGGAATTAGTTAAAAGTGACAAACTAGATATCGAAAAATTATATAAAAATATTAATTTTAGATATATTTTTATACTAACAGGGTTTTGTATTATTTTAAAACACTTACTAGTCTCGGAAATACATATTAATCTCATTTTATAATATATTAATTTATAATATAATAATTTTTTACAGGTGACTTCTGAAAATCTTTTAAAAGTATGACTAATATATACAACTTTGGATAGTCTCTTTTTAAATAAAACATTAAAATCACATGTATATTTAAAAAGCCGTTTGCATTTAAGTATTGATTATACTTTTTTATTTTATTATTAACTTGCATTTTAATATGAAAGCGAGATTCAAGGTTTGGTGTCAAATTCCGAGCATGTATAAATGATTTTTTTGAGAAAGTGTTATACACCAATACCATTTATTATGGATGAAGAAAAACATCGTGTGGTAAGTCAATCTTAGAAGATAGGTGAAAACTATTCTTAAAATGTGCGAAGGCTGTGAAAAAGGATGCACTCGCAACTTTTCATGTTGAATTATATTACAGCAGGATATGCACTAAGCATACAATCACTGACCACCCCGTATTAGAAACAAAACCGTGAAGTTATGCCTATCAATGCGACGTTGGTTACGTATATCATTAAAATAACATAACATAAAACATATAAACGGTCCTTCTAGATAAAGATTTCTTCGTCGTCATACAAATGTAATATAGGAGGTTATGTAGGATACATTACGTACCCTGGGAGCGCGCTCCGTGCGGCTCCAGTACGTGTCTTGGTGATGATTGAGTGAGAAATATTATAGTTAGGGCTTATACTAGACTATTTGGGAAGCCTGATTTTCTGGAAGGCTATGTCGGTGCGTTTGTATTGTACGAGTTCAAATTTCCTCCTCTAAATTTTACTTTTTGTATTGATATCAAAAACCGACCTAAGAAATTATTCATATACATAATTTATGATAGTTATGGAAAAATTCACATAACGAATTATTATTTTTATTGTGACTTATTAGAGAGTTAATTTTTATTTTATTTATTTAGCGAACAATCAGTGCGTTGTATCTGAATTGGAAGCTAAAAGGTTCGTCCTTGACGACGGACAAAATAAATGATGAAATTTTTATTTAAATTAAATCTTTTGTTGCGTTTTGTTTTTATTTAAGTTAAATTAAATCCGTCGATATAAGCTCTCGGTTTCGGCCGCCGTCGCTGTGCGCCTGAGCACGGTCGCTAAATAGCTCCCGACCCGCATTGCGCTAGCATGGAAGCCGTTCAATTACTATAATATTGTACTGTGGTTTGCTTTTATAGTGGTATGAAAATAAGTCAACGGATGAGACAATAAGTATGACGTTCTATGAATACCGATTAAGGTCTATTTTGCCTTATTAAAAATATTATCATAAAAGGCAAACGCTTTCAACAAGAGGAACATAGTAAATTGACGGAAAACGTCACTTCGTATGAGGAGAACTCGGATAGTTTGGCGATTGTAAAGAGGACAACCTACAAGTATGATCTATATATTTTTCCGAATGTCTTTTCCTTTGGGCAGCGGATGCGTTGACGTGGTGAAATAATAGCCCACTGAAGCCTCTCAGACCTCTGTTGGGTTGATCACTGCTCACAGCAGCAAAAATTAAAAAAAAAATTGGTATTACCATTCAGTACTAATTCTTGTTTGATTGCGTAAGGGCACGAGCACCAGATAACGCGTCGAAAAAATTGAGATCAAAACTTCGCTTTATTCTGGTAGACGTCGGTTCAATTTAAGTAGCCGCATAGTTATCTTACGATTTAAGATCGTACACATGAATTCATGAATCATAACCTGTGATGATATCGTAAACGCTCGCAGATCGGCCTGGTTTAAATACTGCTGTCATTATATCCGAACTTGCTTCTGAGCTTACGTTAGATCATGTGGGAGATACGAACGTTAAATTATTATCCTTATGTGAAGATGCCCTTGTAGAATTTCATAGATATTTCCTAATGGAATCTGTAGTATGTGCTGAATCTCTTCATATATAACGCGCCTACAATGTCGTATTAAATTTTTCATTGCCTTTTTTTCACTGTTCGTTAAAGTTATTCGATTTACTTAAATTTGTCGAACCAGCCATAAGCATAAACGATAAAGCATCAGGGTTTTTGTCTTTAAGCGTCATTCGGATTCCGTTTGGTTTCGATCGATATTGAAATCGTACAAAATCATCTCCCAAAAATGTTCTATTTGTAGATCCGTTTTTCAGTGAAAGAGAATATTTCAATTGTGCTCAAAAAAAATATATATAGAGAACTTACAATGTCTTCATTTATACTCTTAAGTGATACAAAAATTCTTACTATAAATTAATAATTATATAACAATTTAAAATATTAATACAAAAATTTACAACTCTCTAAAAACCAGCTAATGGCACTTCGTTAAAGCCTTTCTTCGCTAAATATTTTGTATGGCCCGGTGTTCAGCTTTTAAATCTCGATAAAAAAAGGAAATTAAGGATTGGCCTGATATTTGTGCACATCATGTTTAAATTGTTTTATTTTAATATTTCGCGTAATACAGAAATAACAAGCGGTAAGCTCAAAGCTTTACGACTAACGGAGCGCGACTTGCAAATTAATTAAAAGTTATTCGCAGTGTGCGTCCTACCACGTTCGGTGCTTCAAAAATTATTAAAAAGTACTATTAAAATGCCGTTAGGCTCTAAGTTAATATTTTCTTTTTACAAATGGTTTTATTTTGACTTTTAAATAAACAGAAAATGTTCGTCCAATTGATTTATGTCAAATTCCATTATTCATTGTAACAACTAACTTAACTTTTGTACTTCAAATCAGGTTTGTTCATTATTTTATTCAATTCAGACGTCAAGTTAACCTTTATCTATTCAGAGTAAAAAAACAGATATTTTTTTTGTGAACATATAACTTCGCATACAAGGACTACTTGCGTCTTGATTTGGCTTTATCCTATATCGATGATAGTACTTGTGCATGGATAAAGAAATTGGAAAAGGTTGATGCATCTCAATGGAGCAAGATATATAATATGGAAACATCGTATCATATGAAAATGTACAGTCTCGACCTAGTCTTCTTGGATACAGGGGTGAGTATATAATGATAATAATAATACTCGTGCTGACCGACAATGTCTTAAGTAGCCAGTTCACTCGTTTTCATATCTCACTCTATGTTATCCTACTTAATTTCTTGAATTAATTCTTTGCCTATGAATATTCACAGTTTGCATTTCACACATGAGTGTACCATATACACGTGTGTACCATTGGGCACGCCCTAATATTGGTCAAGAATACCTACGCTTATCGTGCCCCCTGATACAAACAAAAAAAAATATATGAAAGACTCTAGAAACAAAATTTATATGGTTTTTATTAGTCACGAAAAAACACATAGAGACATCTACCTAGTACACACATAGACGGCATTGCATACGATGAATATAGTAAAACATTTTATTTCATGAGATTCAAATGAGTTTCCCCTTAAACTAAATTAGCATCAAAAATGTTTTTTCGGTCGCTTCAGTGGGGTACCCGTCTTCAATAAAAGGGCGACCTAGCGTCCTAAACTATTAAGGCATAGAAATGAAAATGGTATGAAACGATAGCTATTAAAACGACTGCAGTAATATAATTCTGAAAAGTTAAAATAACTTATTTGAAATTAATAAACACAAAATTCCTATTTGTTTTTTTTGTACTTTTCTTAAAGAATCTTGAACACCTGGAAAAATTATTTTGACAAAAACTGCTATAAAATATTAAAGTATCTATCGTTCGAGTCCATGATTATAAAAAAATGCTTAATATTTAATGATATTTTTATGAATCCCTATTAAGAATTTTCTTACAAAAATGTTTTAAAGTCATATTAGATTTGCTAACGATTTCACAATGTGTATTTTGAATAAGAGAAGTTTAAGATATGCATAATTTTGATTTTAAAATTGATCAAGTGCTGTCTTTATTGAGGAGTTCGCATATGATTCGTTTCATCCGTATCATTATCACTCATGTGATAGTCATAGTGATAATGATAATTATAAAAATGATAATGTTTTGAAGATTGAGAATGCTTTTTTGATTGTCTCAGTAGAGTCGAGTCGACATTTCGTGAGTTTACTTCTCCTTAAACCAAATTATACTTTATTATGTTCGCCTGCAAAACAGCTGGTTCGTGGGGCAGTGAGGCAAAGTCCTTTATAAGGGAGTTGGGCACGAGACCCAGGGACAAAGGAGGTGACCGCTTTTGGTCTTATCTGTTTCAAACCCTATCTGTCGTTACCCAACATGGCAATGCTGCTAGTGTGATGAGAATTTAGACCAGGTCAGAATTGGGGCGGAATTTTTTGTAACATGAATTCAGGCATTTTATTTTTAGTTTGTTGTTTATTATCATTATTTATATATACCTTTTTGCTAAGTCATTAAATTTGTAGCCCGATGTGTTCATGTACTCTAATAAGACAAGTTAAAACAACATTTTTTTTTAATAATCAGATTAATTCTATAATTAGACCTATTCTACAATTATTTTTTAAAATAATATTATTACTTAATATCTTTTTTGCTAAATATCTTGAATATCGATTGTTGATGACGTGTTTCATTAATAAAATCAATATAATTGCACTGTGAACCAAGTCTTTTCGGTCCATCAATGTAAAATTTGTTAGAAATTCGATCTCAACGCTAAGAATTGGGTTCTGGATTTTGTAATTATGTTTGGTTTTAAGTGGACACATATTAATTTACAATTTATTTTTATGGATAAATATAGAATTCATTGATTATTTGCCATATTGTATTAATTGACGAATCAAAAAACGTGTGTGGAGCGATTAAGATAACGTATAATAAGTAAGATGATATTTTGTAAAATTACGAAATACAGAAAATACTAGGTGAAAAAAAAAATGAATAACTTGATTTACTGTCTGTAAAATCTATTTATAGATTGTAATGAAAGCGCAACTTGAAATAAGACCTGAGAACAGATTAAATCTGTGAACAAAGTTGCAAAAAAAAAAGGGTGAAACGAAAGAAAACTGATAGAACATTTTAGATCATTTTCCGAAAACCAAATTTTTTTTTGTGGAGTGTGTTCAAAAAATCTGAAAAACTTCGAAAATTCCGCGTATAAATTTGATTCATATCGATAATGAACATCAACTCAACGTAGAAAACAATACAAGAAAGCGTTCAAAGAATTATTTCAAAATTGTTTTTACATGTGAGAATTGAGTTAATTCACAGTATTGCAGCAACTAAATCAGTGAGTAATGACAAAAACGAAAATGAAATCGGCCTGGAGGTAATGGCGAATGCAATAAAAACTACGAAAGCTGGAAAAACTGTCGAATATCATATATTTTGTCTGTCAGTTTCGGTCAGAGATGTCGAAAGGCGGCAAGGGCACAGGCAAGACTGCTATACGAAGTATTTGTTAAGTGCTATTAGAACTGTAGGATACCTAATGTCTGGTTAAAAATACTCATTTTACTCCTTTACAAAGAGAAATTAACACGACAGACTTACGGAATTTATCGCTCTATAATTATCTCAGTGTCTCTGGCAAACTGTTTGCGAAAATTATTATATAAAGGGTAGTGCATGAAACTGAGAGTAAGATTTAGAATGTAGTAGAATATAGCAAGTAGAAGTTTAGAAAGATATGGATAGTAATAATCAAGTTTTCCTTCATAAGTGAATTTTAGCAGGGCTAAGGTCATAGTGTTCGAAAGAAACAAAAATATAATTGTAAGTGACATATATATAGAAGATAAGTGAAATGAATGAATATGTTGTTGTCGTGATTTGTTTGATGTTGTTTGTTGAATGAGTGAAAGCGTTTGTCTACTTAGGCATTTTGTTTACAAATGACAGAAAATATGATATAAGATAAGTAAATATGCACTTGCTTCTTGTTATGAATAGTAAAAGCGTCTAACGACAAGTGAATTTAACTATATATAATAAAGTTCTGATCCCCACGTTTACTGTGGAAGAGAAATTTGAGTAAATACAGAAAAAATATGAAAGCAGAATCAATGCTGTCAACATGCGATTCCTGCGTAGTGTGTTTGGAATGTCTTTAAAATAAATATTGCTATGAGATAACGACTGGTTTGAAAGATGATGTAGTAATATAGCAGAGAAAGGTGATTTGCGGTAGTTTTGCTATTTAGAATGAATGAGAAAAAATAGGCTGGTAAAACAAATCTAAAGAGCACATGTGACGAAAGAGTCGACAAAGGGTTCTCTTCTTGCAATGCAGACCAAATTGGTAGCTTATTAGACAAGTCAAGGATTTTGAATTCGTATAGAAAATTAACGCAAAACAGAAAATTATTTTAAACGTTATCTTGCACGAATATTCGACCTATTTTCTGACCGAGAAAAAGGAAAAAAAAATGTTTTTTTTTTTTTGAAGACCGAAAATTCAATCTGACTTTTATTTAGCGGAGCTTGTAGGGAGTGGAGCGTGAAACTCACCTAATGAGCGAAATAAAATACTAATTAAGGTCCAACACAGGGAAGTGTCTGAAGCAATCACGGCCTACATAAAAATTATTCCTTTTCTCCCGTCACTAATTACATTTTTTTTTGCATTACATTTTAAATTCCACCTTATATAATCGCAGCTGCGAAAACATCAAATTTAAATATTGCGTCACGCTTCACTAACAGACAAAGGATGGCCAGAGAATGTTTCCTAAATAAATTATTTCTGATTCGACCATACAGACAGATGTAAATATGAAGATACAATGTTTTATAATCGTTGAAAAAATTATATCATTTCTAATTAAGCGTAACGTAAACTAAGAAGTAATTCGTTGCTGCAGTAGTCTACCATATTAATAGACTACGTATAATATAAATTAGATCAACGACATGCCGCTTGTGCAATAATTTGATTATATGGGGCTTGAGACTAATCCCACATATTATTACAAATGAACTAACGCTATCTTGAAATGTCTGACAGATTTGATCATATCATAACTAAGTTTATTTAAATAACATAGTACTAAATTTAAAATGAAAATTAATAGATTTAATGGTTTTAGAAAAATTTGGTTGCCTGTAAAGTCGGTATACGGGCGAAAGTTTTACGTGACAAACTTTGAATGGTAAAATCATTTTAATGGAATATTCATTCGTATAGAGGAAGAAATGAAATAATAGTAACAATTTAAAACATTTATTTATACAAAGAATTATATTTACATTAATTTATACAAAGCTCACTGAATTTCATATTAACAAAATTTTATTTTTAACACATACATACGTATTTATATACAAATATACATACAATGCAAGCTATGCACTATTCACCGATCATAGTCTTGCAATCGTTATTAGATACACTTTTCATAAGTTGTACAAAAATAATGTTTTATATAGTTGAACCATTATTTCACAAGTTTAGTTAGTTGTATTTATAGCCAGCGGTTATTTAGGTTACGTTACCGTGACTCACAAATCTGGTGAACACTGTATCAAGAACAAATACCATCTTCCAGGCAAAGAAACTGTCTCTGTTCTATACTCAGGAATGTATGCGACATCGCTTATTTTATTAGCTAAGGGTGCAGAAAGTTACCTCGTACAATTAAAATATTGTATTGTTTATCGTTTTGATCATCGCTGTTGACCACAGCGATGACCAAAACAAACGAAAACGCATTGGGAAGATCTACAACAGAAGTTACATAGACACTCAGGATAAATACGAAAATATAGTACAGTAAAGAAGCAAAGTAATACTTTGGAAAAGCTGCATACGGTCCGTATTTACTAATACATGACACTATATTGGGTCCCAAGAAAGTTGGCATGGAAGTCGTAGAAAGCGTAGAGTACTCAAAGCTTACATCACCCAAACATGTGATATTGATCACGACATCAGAAGACATATTTGTTGAAGAGTAAGCCCGCTATTATTTAAGCTGAAAATAAACTAACTGAGACATATTCACTACATAAGAAACGTTAAAAGAAGTGCCAGAGAATATGTTACATGTTTTATATTATTTTACTTGTGGAGAATAATGCCCGGGAACTCTCACAAGCTACGAATCAGCTGCAAGAAAACCAAATTGTTTGAATCAAATTTCGAGGGCATTGAAGAAGTAGCCTTTGTCATTGAAATTGGCGCCAAAGAAGTGGCCTGTATCATTAGAATTGACACCAAAATTCTACTTAAAAGGGTTTCATAATTTAGGGCATACAATATGAAGTGGGCTTATAAATGTGAGTATACTAATTTTTGTTACATGTTGTGGCAGTTGCTTGATAGCTGAAATATTATATTAGTTGATAAAATATAGATATCAATTAAATATCATTATTCAAATTAAAAATAAATTAACATCTTTTAGAAAAACAACAAGTTATTTTAGCCTTATATTATTGGATTTGTGTTTGGTGTTACTGAGGAATAACTTTACAGCTTTAAAATACTCTCTGTTTATTCAAAGAGTTAAAACATAGTCATTTTTATACTTATCTAATAAATAAATTGTCTATATTGTTTTCCTTCCTCAAAAAACTAAAATTCAATATTACCAAAACGGTCAGGTGCCCTATTATGCCGTACGATTTCCAATTAAAATGAAAAAATCATTCCATTGTACAACTTCCTACTGAATATTTTCCGTACAATAGCTTCAGCTGCGTTCAGTGGCTGAAATTTCGTATCTTATTTCCGCAGACGAAAAAAATAGATTACGGTGGGTAAGTCATTTTGCTCACTCTTTTCTATTATCACCGGTTTAAATATGTACCTCAATGAAAGCCCTATTTGCGAATTTTATGAATATACTTAAGTAGTTTTAGGTAAAATGAAATGCCATAAGGCTAATCCACGAATTGAAGGTGACATTTCAATAAAATACATACTGTAAATGTGTTTCATTACTTCCAAACTCTGCTTCATATTTCTTTGACATTTATGTTGTATTAAACAAATGTGATCTATGTACAAAATGAAAAATATGAACGAAAACTTAATTAATATTGATAATAAATAACAATACATATGTCTCGGTATGTATTCAAATATTGAATATCTTAATTATCATTTTTTTGCTACATCTGAAATCAATGTTCATTCGATTTAAGAAAATGTTTTACTACGAGTAATTTTGATAATTTAAAACATTTTATGATTATTGTGAATTGGATGAGCAGGACTTAGATCTGCACTTATAAGGTATTAACGAGGAAAATTCAGGATCAAAATATTTTCCAAAAGTATCTCCGCTATTCAGCCGTATTAATCTAAAACGACACTCAAGGTTTAAGGGTCCTTTGAATACTGAAACAGACTATATGCGATCACATACTTTTAATTAATTCGGGCGTACGTTAAATTTTATCCTCGTGCAAAATTGGATGATTAGGTACGGTTATCATTTAAATTTACCGCCCTCGTGAACGCACGTAACGTAGGCCTTTTGAGAAATGGCTGAAAGCTCATTTGTACTCATACATCATCTTACGTCGGGATTACACTCTCGTGTAGTCCTTTATTTGATAATGAAAATTTCAACCCAAAAGCATTTAAATATTATTCTTAAAATAATTGGAGAAAAAATTAACGTTAAAGAAAAACAAATTATCACATCATATATCAAAATACGTAATATACAAAAGTTAAATTTTAAACATCCTCTTCTTTTCAATACCTGATATTTGAAATTACTTTTGAAACATTTTTCGATTACGAATCTGAAGAAAAATATTTATGAATGTGTTATTAAACAACGCTTGCCTGCAACATGCATTGACATGCATCATGCAACCCACCGCTGAATCTGCCTTCATCTCATCCATGAACATTGATTCCAGATTGACAGATATCGAACACCTAAGCAGGTGTTATTTATTCTTATAATTATTAAGAATAATTATAAAATTCATTCATGAATTGTTGCGTTCGTAATCCAAAATTAGTTAATTTACGACCACATGCAGGCCGCAGTCTCCTGTTAACACCTAGCGACGAAAACAGGCAGACCACCACCGATAGACATGTTTGTTAAATGTCACAGACAACCATCACCAACACTCAGAAAATAATGGCGAACATAAACGTCAATTTGGTCGTTGATATTATTATTATCTTTATGTTTTAAAATTTCGGAAAAACATTTAAACGTAACCTCTTCATTACATCAAAATTGTTATTAAGCTTACTGGTTTCTAATAGATGTTTGATTCTGTTCGATTTATTATTTCTAGCCGAATATGATCTTTTTGTTCACGAGTCCGATTTACAGTCATCACAAGTTAATCTATAAATTCCAGATTTTATTATTGTGTAATTTATCTTTATTATTACATAAAGTTTTCAAATTGTTATTTGTTTTAAAGGCCGTATAAATATTATGTTTTTTTAATAATCTTGAAATTTTCTCCCAAATTGTACCAAAATATGTCAAACTAGCTATATATTTCTTTTGGTTTTTTTGATTGTGTTGGATAGATACTTTTCTTTATAAACACTTTTTTGGTTTTTATTAATGAGTCCATCAATACATTTTTTCCTATATCCGTTTGCCAATTCTATACTGTAAATGGTATTTAATTCTAATGAGAAATTATAATTATTAAGGGGTATGGTGAATAAGATGAAATTGGTGAAAATTTGGTGAAAAGACCAAAAGAAATATATTGCTAGTTTGACATATTTTGGTACAATTTCGGAGAAAATTTCAAGATTATTAAAAAAACATAATATTTATACGGCCTTTAAAACAAATAACAATTTGAAAACTTTGTGTAATAATAAAGATAAATTACACAATAATAAAAATCTGGAATTTATAAATTAACTTGTGATGACTGTAAATCGATACATATAGAACAAACCGGACGTCGTTTTGAAAAAAGATACAAAGAACATATTTCGGCCTTTAGAAATAATAAATCAGACAGATTTCATTTTGCTAAACATCTATTAGAAACCGGTTATAAGCTTAATAACGGTCACAAATTTGATGTTTTGCGTGTGTGAGAAAGGGCTTACGTTTAAATGTTTTGGAATCCTTCGAAATTTTAAAACTTATAGATAATAATAATATGCTCAACGACCAAATTGACGTTTATAAATCGCCATTATTGGACGCTTGCCTGTAACTATTTGGGTAATGTTGGTGATGGTTAGTCTGTGACATTTGACAGGCTTGTTTATCGGTGGTGGTCTGTGGCTGCTTTAAGAATGTTTTCGTCACTCTTTGACCATTGCATGATAGCGGCCCGCTTAACGAGGTTGTGTTGGTTGTTTTAACGCTCCTTGCACCCTGGTGGATGTGACTGCCGGCAATTCCTGAGGATGTGCCTGGTTGGCATGAAACCTACGTAGAATTAACAATTTAACAGTTAGCGGAACTTATTTATAATTTAATTCAAAAGATAATTTTTATAATTATCTTAATAATTATAAGAATAAATAACACTTGCTTAGGTGTTCGATATCTGTCAATCCTCTGGAATCAATATTCAATCATTTGGATAGAGATTCGTAGTGGAGAGGCAGGTTCGAGGGTCAACGGTGGATTGCATGCTTCATGTTAATGCATGTTGCAGGCAATCGTCTACTGTGGATTTCCGCGAATTAACACCTCACACAATACAATAGTTATTAAAAGATTCTTCATTTTGTTCCCAAGAATGATTTTTTTACAAACTACATAAAAAGAGCTGGTAATTTTGCTCGCAAAAAAAATCCATTCAATACGTATAATATAATAATGTACTTTTACACCAGATAAATATATTACATTATTGGTGAGAAATTGAGTGGGCTTCATATTCTCTGCTGACCGACTGTAATACACAGCCGTGTTGCGTCGTGCAATATATCGGAAGTCGCAGCTGTTAAAAGTGTACCGTAACGTGGAAGTGTCAAGCGTCGCTTATTTAAGTGGCAGTGTCTCGAGCAGCTTTAAAAAGCTTACTTTACGCAAATCGCCTTCTACGTCATCGGCTGTCTTTGACGTACTGTGCTGTATTTATTTTATTTCATAACATAACTTAGGTCTTAGCTAAATTCCAGAACTGTTGACGTCACGAAATGTTGTTATAAAAGAGGTACAACGCGTGTTAAGATTACAGTATTTGGTCGCTGTACAAATTGTATTATAAATTCTCGTTTTTTATATTTGACTTGTTACAATCCGGATACTTTTTTTCTGACATTTCTTTTTCCGTTTTGTTCGTGGTTCTTTTATTTTATTGTTTTGTTAGAAGTTATCTTTGTGTATCTCAAGAGTTCTGCAATAAAATTAATACTCAATAAAATTAACAAATGCATTTAGTACACAATTTAAGTTTTGTTTAGGTTTTCCTACAAATTATGAGTGACGCTTTAATTCCGAATTATAAAATTTCATTATAATTAGTTAGGAAAATAAATGATTAAACCATGTATTTATATACTTTATTTTACATCTTTTAAAATATGCGTTTTATAATTTTACAAATGAAGATTATTATGCTATTTATAGCAAAATCCGCTCATGTGATATGAGAATAAGTATTGATCTGACATGTATGATGAACCATCACTCTATCCAACTAGATATAGTATGAAAATACAGATTTTTAAATATTAATCGGATCTGTAGGCCTGCATATTTATTCTATTGTTCTGTAGAAAAACCTCTCCTTTTTCATATTCTTCTTGTTCTTTTTTAAGAAGATGTAATTAAGATAGCGATTCATGGCAAAACCTTTGTAGATGTCGTATTAGTGTTTTTTTCGTTAAAACCCTTCGAATAGAAAGCTTTTTTATCAAATAGGAAAATAAACATTTGAAGTATCACTTAGTACTAAATAAATAAAGGTTAAATGTGATTTTTCTTAAAATACTTTTTCCTCCGTCTCCATTCAATTGTTCAAATAATATAGGCAATTGAAAACTTGGGCGTTTTCTGCACGAAATTATACATTATTTGCGGACAGATGAACAAATGGGGAGATAATGAACAGAGACGGTAATGAGATCAAATTTTTTGCAACTTGTCGGAACACAAGGCTGAAATATACCGGAAACTCGCGAGAGTACGATTTTGCGCGATCTCAATAAGCTACGTAAAATGAGGACCAAATATTGAATTAGCGGACTCATTTCGACAATCGGTTTAATGCCAGCGGCCAGAATCACTTCCTACCAGTCGTATAAAATAAATGAAAAAACTTTGAATATTAATTTCGTGAAAATCGTTTCCGTTAAAAATATCCATACCTATTTATAAATGTGTATAACCTTCGTTGTCCGTTTCACTCAAATCTTCAAATACAACGACGAAAACTGTAAAACACTAAGGACAGTAATTTTAAAGGTCGATATCTCTCGTGTTTCAATGTACAAACAGGTGGATCATTCGTAGTTTTATTACAATAACAAAGCAAGCGTTTTCATACTTCAGATTTAGACGTTTTGAACCGTAAGCTGTGAAGTTGGCTCATAGCACGTTGAGCACTTCTAACAACCGTTGTCACCAATCTGATGACACTGCCCAGATAGCTTAACGGACTCAGCAAAAACGAGCGTTTAAATTAAAGACAATCAGTCGTTTGGTCCGGGATCAGGACCGAACTTGGTGGCTTCCATATAATACATCATCATATCACACGTGGTCATATAGATGTGAACGCTTCGACGAACGCACCGTCTGCAACTCTCACGCTACGAGGAAATACCGTTTGAATGCGTGCGTCCGGTGCACACGCACGTAACTCTATGCGTCGTCACAACAAATTTAGAAACGCCAACAAATTGCGAATAGTTCACTATTGTACAGACGTTTATCACTACATATACGTATTTTTGAATATTCAACGTCGACTCGACTTCGAATCTTAAAAATTAGCATCGTTGTGTAAAAATTAATTACGCTTGTTAGGCTAAAATTTGTAATGTTGCTGTGTAAATGTGTGGGAAAACGTTTTTATCTATCTCTCTGTCTAAATCTCTCTCCCTCTCTCTCTCTCACACACTGTGCGTGTACGTGCGTGCATGCTTGTGTAGTTGTAACTTAAATGTATCCCGTTCGAACTATACGATTTAAGGTGTTCATTAATTCTAAGGATGTAAGGAAGATTTAGGCATCGCAACGGGCCGTAGATGTCGCCACCATCCTCGTTACGGCGTCGAGGGTCGAGCCGAAGCGTCAACTTCACGTTATCTTTGCGGGCGGCCGGAGGCAAAGTGAAATATCGTTCCTCAACACGACTGCAGAGGGCGCGCTTGTCGGCGTGGATTTTATGATTGTTCCTTTTCGTCTCACTGCCCTCGCGCATTCGCCTTTATTGTTTATTAATCATTTTCATCTGGTTTTTTTCCGCAATATCTCGCCTGTCGCCTCTATCGTCAGCTACGTTTTTAAAAATTATATCTATTATTCGTCTACTTATTACAAAAAAAAAATAGTAACATATTCGCTTATTAATTATGTATTTCATTATAAGGAAATGATAAGTATACTTATTTTTATTACTTATATTATACCACTTCGTATGTGCATAATTTGTATTTTTGTGCATAAATATGTAGAAAATTTTGACCTGTATGAAGAAAGTACAAAGATTATTGGTTGCTTATCCTGTCATCAATGTGCCATGATTCTCTGTCGTGTTTATCCAATTTTTAACTGAATTCGAAAAAGAACAAGGTTATATACTAGTCGGGTATGTTCAGTTCTCGGTAATGGCTCAACCCAAGCGAATGATTGAAACTGTATTATAACAAAACAAATCTGACAGAGTAGTCTCACATTTTTCTACGAAGTTATAGTCTCAATATACGCTTTTCAAGAATTTTGTGTTACAACTCAAAAAATGTGCCATATTATTCGAATATTCATACGGTGGTAAATTTTCAAATGTAAAGAATGATTTATAAATTCTTACTATTTATACTAAGAGTGTAATCCGTAGCCATTTATATAACGTTTCTGCATATCTACATGTAAATAGATAAAGGACAAAACAGTTCAATATCTTTTTTTTCTCTTTTTCGTCAACCGATTTTCTTCTTTTTTTATTTAGTTGCCATTGACGAGCTTTAGGATTATCAATAAAAACATCTAAAAACAGTTACTTTTTTCCCCTACTTCGCAATAGAGCCGAAGCCTTTGTTTAATAGTCTCTATTATTCACTTTTCACGCTCCTTACGTCTACAATCTACAATCGAATATTGTGATATTGTACAATTGAATATTGTACAATAATCAATACAGTTTTTATCGTTTTGAATCCATTGTATCTGTGACATGCTATTCCTAATGCATTTTTACATATTATTCTATTTACATTAGCTGCGAGCGTGTACATATACATAATTAGCATATGTTGTTTTTTCAACTATTACTAGCACTAAATTTTAATTTTATAGGTATCACAGAGATTGAGGCATACAACACTCGTTAATGATGTGTATTTACATGCTTCCATCTAATTTAGTAAAACGACATTTAGAAAAAAAAATATGCAATGATTATAGAGATATATTCTTTGATAAAGGAATTCCGTTAATCGTTTGAACTTAAATAATGATAATGAATCACGGTCCCATTTCAAACCCAGAGTGAGCGATCGTTATTTTAACTGACTAACCGGTTTTAATGATACTTGCTAAGAGAAAACATGAAACACAAAGATAATCGGTTACGTAATATCATAAATGCAAGCTTCGATGATGTCTCATAATAAATATTAAAATTATTGCCTTTAAATATCGTCACTGTTCGCATTTTTAATAAACCTGCATTCGTATCAAATGTTGCTTACATTGTAAGTTGTGCTTACAAAACGTGGAACGATTTCGTGGTTCCTTAGTTAAAACTATTTCTGAAACACAAACCGTACCGTTAAACCTTTTGCTGCTCGTGCACCTTATGTTGCAGCTTGATGATACACATGAAACGCGTTACAGATCAACTTTTATGGACTTTTGCATGAGGGATTATCATTTAAGAGGATCTGTAATCACACTGAAACTTTACATCATTTTTTTTTTTTCGTTACAACATATCGCATTTGTATCACGTATCGCGAGCAAGCAGCGCCTTGTTTACGGATAATAATACTGCAACAGTTGCCTTAAGACTCCAATTTAGAGCAGCGATCCGAAATATTTCATTCTCCCGCATTTCCGTATCCCACCCGCCGTAAACGCGCTCATCAAGGAAATCCGCGGCGCGACTGACGCGCTCCCTCGTCTTTGTGTTCGCATTGAAATCCCGAAGCCCTTCTGGAAGAAGGCTTTGTGAAATAACCTTTATTTCCTGTTAGATCTTGAAATGTGATTCTTGTCGAACGTATCGGAAACTGTATTTTTTTTTGCTATGATAAATCTACCTGTAAATTCTCTGTTTGATAGTGCAAAAAGAAGTTGTAATTAAATTGTTTTCGCGTGCCGAGCGAAATCTGAAAAAAAAAACTTAATGCCTTATTGCACCCGTTCTCTCAAATGAAATAAAATATTAATTCAATCAAAAAATAAGAACAAATATTATGAAGAATATCTTTATTAATTTTTATTTACTAGATCATTATCATCGCTCTGGCGACTTCTCAAAAATCGCCCTAATTTGTTTTTATTAAATATATTGTAGGTGAATGATGATACAAGTTATTATGTAAATGGGCCTAAGTTTTCAAATAAAAGTAAAATCGAAAAAATATGCTTGACTGTACATTGATGAAAGAGTGGTGTTCAGCTCATACATGTAATATACTATACTAGCTTGTGCCTGCGGCTCCTCCCGATAGGACAAGTAATTAATTCGTCATTATCTATATCGAGTAATCTTGCTATCATTGATATCGATCCGATACCGTTTTCGAATTAAATTCCGGTTTCACAATTTGTTACGATTCAGTCTTATCTCCTTCCCAATCCTGCGTCTCTCTTTTTTACAATCGCTACATCCGTCTCGATTGCGATGTTAATCCCAATTTCGATACAGATTCCGATTTTTTGTCAAATATTACACAGAAACGTATTAGTGATAGTTATAAAATATCATACGTATGATCGAGAAAATAATCTATTCGTGTGCCAAATTTCATCTAAATCCGTTCATACGTTTATGCGTGATCGAATTATAAACAACAAAACATTGATATAAAGTATCACATTGTTAATACTTTAATAATAGGACGTAATACTAAAAAAGACACAGTGAAAAAGACTCGTTTTAATTTAATATGAGTTTCCTATTATTGAACCACTATTATTAATCATATAATTACAATCGGAATCTTGACACTATCTCTTACTTTCGCTTTCGCACTACTTCAACCTCTCGCACTTCCCTGTCTCCCTCTCAATCCTCATTGCCATCGCCAGAGGGATTAAATTATCTCGCTCCTTCTGTAAACCAATGAACAATATAAAATTAAATTAATGAGTTCTAAATATTCTAGTTATAATGAGTCATACAGATAAACATACAAATAAATACACATGTAATGTGAAAATGGATTCTATTAGTTTTCTACATTTCATTGATTGACATTGTCGATTTACGTTAGACATACAGACAAACAGACAGAATCAGTGACCATATGAAAAAATGGTGTCCGCTATTAGTACACTAAAGTTTAATAACATCAATTTAAGTATTGTTGAGCTATGGAAAAACATACAAAGGAACAGACACACAAACAAACAAAAAGTAAGCTATGTCTTTTTCTCCGGAACTCAAACTACCTCCATATCTAATTTTATCTAAATCAGGTTAGCGGATTAAACTTGAAGAAGTAACAGAGAGACAAACAGAGTTACTTTCCCATTTATAATACTAGTAGGAATAAGATACAACGTGGTTATGCTTGAAATTGATAGAATTTGACGCCGTTTAACTAAATATCATGAAAGCTAGTACACACATGTACTAACTTTCAATCTATTTTAGTATTTGTCTCTGACTTCGTTCGTATTTTGTACTTTTGAACCGAACTTCTTCATCGTTTATAAAAATTCTCTCACTAGTAGAAAAGTACACTATCCTCGACTAATATACCTTATACATGTTTTTGGTCATAGCATTTGCTCTAGTTTTGTACAAATCAAAACCATGACCAGTAGTGGTATTGGAATTGAAAGCAGAACGAAGAGTAGAATCAAGAGCCGAGACCGAGACCGAAATTGAGAACGGTACAAAAGTCGAAACCGAGTACGGGACTGGCATTAGAACTAAATTATGACCGGGAATGGACTTAGGAACAGTATCGGGTACGGAATTGGAATATATCTTACGTCTGCCGAGGCCGCGAGAGACATGCTAGTTATGTATACATATATACGTGCACATTGTGTAATTGTTATAGAAGAAGAAACTGGCTAATTGACTAATGAACACAGCCGTGTCTGGAAACTTTTATCAAGGTTTATTTAATAATCTGGACAAGCACAAACAAGGTATTAACATTTGTAAGTAAGTACTTTAAGTATTAGTTGGTCATGAAAATTGGTATATATCATATAATATTTTTCAAATTTAATATTGCATCAGAATTTTTGAAAGTTCAACTTTAAACGAGGTGAAATAGGGATTGAAAGTTTGTACGGGAACATCGTCAGCTTTTAGGTTATGATTATAAAAGTTGACATTTGAGTTCTATGGTGCAAATAAATAAACACGTATTTAAAGATTTTTGGAAGCGAAACACTTAAAGGGGTGAGATGGAAAGTGAAAAATTGCACGGACATGCTATTAATTTCGAAGCCAGATTATTTTAATATCTTTTATTTGATTATTTTACTATTTTTATTTGATTATTTTAATACTATGACAGCTTATTTTAAGATTTTTATTTTGATTTCCATATCCTGCTTTTATTTTCGACACCGATTTCGCTCTCAAATTTGGTCTCTGTTCCGTTCTCAGTTCTCATCCCGGTCTTGTTTTTAATTCATTACATCGAATATATCATTCGTAATTGGTAAATTTGTAAAAAGAAGCGAGAACCGAATAGAGGTCCATGATATATTCGATATGATAAACCGAAAGTAAGGTCGGGATGAGAATTAAGAACGGAACAGAGCAAAGTCGAGAGCGGGTTCGGTACTGGAATCAAAAGCCGGATATGGATCGAAGTCGAGAACGAAATCGATACTGGTAACAAGAGCGGACTGTGTTCGTAAGCTAGAGTGAGACCGGGATGGAAACGATAAGGGAATAGGAATCGCAATCGAGACGACCGATATCGGGATCTTGATATTTATAGAATGTATATTTTAATGAATAGAATTGAAAATTAACACAAATATATTTCATGTCAATATCTCAATATTCGAACTAATTATTATGTCAAATTAATCAAATTATTAAAAAAGAAAAACACAAAAATTGTTTACTTATATCGCTTATCTACCTTTACAAAGTAAGAAAGTGCAACAGACGTACGTACTGAAATATTCTTTCTTAATAAGACCTTTATGATCGTAAAGTTAGTTAAGTTTAATTCTACCCTTTCTTGCCCTCTCTGTAAGAACACCTTCGATAATTAACTTTCCGTTTAACATGTCATTGCTTACTTTTTTTGTAAAAAAATAAATATAAAAGTTCAATGATTATAAATTTTTACAATTATTATTTTATAAATAAATCATAAGATCATAATCCTGACTATGATTTCATGATCTTTTCTTAGAGAAGACTGCAATGGGTGGTCATAGGCTATACGTGTAAATACAGCATTATTTTTTTTAATTTTATCTATTGTGTACATATAAAATAATATATACATTAAAATAATTAAAAAAAATTCTAGAGATATACATTATGTTATTAAATTTTTTACCTTCAAATACACTTTTAAAACATTACTTATTCGATTACCAGATAAGAATGTTTTTTCTAATGGCGTATACTAAACTACAAGACATAGTCACGTAAACATTGATGACTTTTCCTAAATCATTATAAACTTGTTTATTTTATTATCGTAAAATTTCTGACCCGTAAGGATGATAAAATTTGTACAGATTTCATTAACTGCACCCACTTAAGTCACTTCAGCCGAGCCTTCAAGTGCTATGAAGCGATCTCTTTAACGTTAATTTAGAAAGGGATTTATTTGAATTCCCGTTGGTGAGTCGTGAAATTTCAACGAAATACACTTTTTACCGAAGTCTACCCCAAAAGTGATACTTAATAAGCTAAAGCAATTATCGCTTAAAGTGTTTCTCTGAGGCACTCGCTTCCATTTCAGAAGGTTTAACAATAATTTTATTTATATAACGAACACATTCTCATTTCAGTTCACTTAAAAGTACAATAGAGTACTTTATAATACAATTTTTTAATATATTGCTGTATTTAAGGCTTTTTTATTAGAGTAAGAATGTAATAAAAGCTTTTTTTTTTAATAACTATAAAAATGCCTGAGTAATTACTTTTTTGAATTGCTAATAAGACCGAGAAGGCACTAGAACCAAGTGACGTCATTGTCCACTAGCGCCGTAATGGAATAATTCTAAACTCTGTTTCGCAAGAAAGAGACGGCATATAACTTTTGACGACTTATAGCTCATGTTTTATTGACCAACTTTGATCTTAATTCCACTTTTAGTCACCTTGTCCAGTCGGCTCACTTGATTCGTCAACAAGTAAATATTTTAAACATCCGCGGAGTGGCCTATCGTCACAAACGGCGGCCGGCGGCTTTGATCGCCTGCAGCAGAACTTCAATTTACGGATGTGACGTAATCTCGATGCTCGTCGCGATTCCAATCTCTTTCGTTTGAATACGATCACGATTCAAATGCTGATGCCGATCGACGTCACCGCGAATGACATTCTAAGCCGTCCGCTATCGGCGAGCTCGAAAAGCGGCCATCGGCCCCTTCGTTTATCTGCAACGAAATTACGTTACGTCGTTATTTGATTTCGGCTGAGTATTTTCGAAAAATCTTCAGTTGTCGTTCGCTTACGTCATAGACAAATCTAGCGTTTAAAATTTGAAATTTCTCTATGTAGCGACTTAACCCGAACTTAGCGTATGATATCTTTGTATGAACTTAAATAAATACGTATAAACACAGTTTGGGAGGCACACATGAAAATAAAAGTTATGAAACAATAAAATTTATTTCGAATTATACCTAACGAGCTTAAAAGCCATAATTAGTGTCGATCGAGTACAGAACTAATACAGCTCTCCGTGTTTTTGTGAAATTGTGCCAATACATTTCTTATGAAGAATAAATTTATAATTAAATGGAATTATTGAACTTATTCCATTTAATTATAAAATATTAACGTCGCTTTTGTCTAAAGCCTTGCGTTTTGTGATTCCATATTTAAATGCTAACTATACTGTATAATTTTCAGTTAAATCAGTTACAGTGATGTGATTAAAATTTTCATTTGTAATAATTAATTAGTAACTGTCAAAGTTTAAAGGTAAACGCAGCAAAATACATTGGTTTAACTTCACAATTGCCAATTTACTTAGAGATGTTGACGTTTTTGACATTAAATTTATTGATATTTTGTTATGTTTTGTATTTAGCTTTAACAATTAGCAGTTAATTATTGATTCCAAAAGATAGTTTGAATACTTTACTTAGTAAAGGAATGTTGTTTTATGCATTTTCACTTTGAATATATGCAAACTTTGTTTCCGTAAATATTAATAACACATTTCTCATATTTTGTTTATATAAGCTCAAAACAATGCGTTCGTCCGCCTTCGTAAAATAGGATTATTATATTATTCCTATGAAAACGGGCCTTCACGCACAGCCCTTTGTGAAAATCGCTCGAGTCATCGTGAACTATGAGAACGAAAAAAATATCTGAAAGGGTTTCATGGGAACCCTTAAGTTGTCGTTTAATATTTAATTTTATTGTTTAGTCATTGTACGGTAATTTTATTACGGTAATGTACGGTAAAAATTTTTGGCTACAGATTGTAATTATCTCTACGTAAGTTCAGCCCTTACGCTGGGATAAGTTTATTATTAATTTTCAAACACATAATTTAGTCGTATGGAAATGAGTGCCAATATAAATCAAATAGAAACAATGTTTATATGTAAGAGATAATTCTGTAATATAGGTACTGATCTGGTTTTAATGCTTTTTTTTTAAATGTGCTTTATGATTCTAGTAGTATTAAAGAATATTAATGAATTGTATGCCTTTGTTCCCGTTACCGCTGGCGTATTTGAAAAATTTTATGATACTGTTTGAACTGCGCTCTAAAGCTAAAAATAAATAAAAGTTACAAAATAATTTTTTGTTTAAATAATCCCGCGCCCGCTAGTCAACGTGAACAAGCACTATGACATTCGAGCTCTGGCTGTCGAGCTAGACGCACTTACCTATATACACAGCTGCGAAGCAACTGTTCGTGAGAACTGAAAATAACAAATTTAATTATTGGTGTTAATAATTAAGTTTATAAACCAAAACCAAATTTTATATAAAAAGATTGATTAATATAATTAGTATAACCACTTTTTACATGTACTGATTACAGGAAAAATATTTTTAAATTTGTTCATCTTATCTAATCGATCGTACAACATTACGAAGTCAACGTAATGCTATATTCACACACACACGCACACACAAATTAGTGCGCGCGCAAATTCACACGCACACGCAACGCGCACGGACACACGCAACGCGCACGGACACACGCGCATGCGCGCACACACACACATAAACTTTATTTAATTCTTTCAGATAACCAATATCGTAAAAATAGATTATTAATAAATAACAAAATAATGGTATTTATGAGGCAGTTTTGGTGAAACTGCCTACAACAGAATCGACTTTAATTTTTGTGTGTACAATTTTTAATTTTTATAAATTTGCTTGTTTTTTTTATTTTGTGGGGACTATATATATACATATGAGTGTCATATGAGTGTCATATATATATATAAGGGTAAACGCAACACATTGATTTCACACAAAATTATTTTGTGTGAAATCAGTGTGAATTTAATAAAAAATAAAGTTAGTTACATTTAACGGTATACGTTTGTTTATGATTCGCAAGCAAGTTAATATGTAGAATTTTGCAAATTATTTTACGTACAAAATGATCGTGTTATAAGATGGTCAAATAATTTTCCAACCTTCGTCATCATTTTCTAAGTTCCACTCATTTCGACCTACACGTGTTTGACTGTTACTTAAAAATATCTGATTCTTTTACTGGTTTCGGTCAGACACTTGTTAAAAAACTGGTCGGTATGTAAGAAACTTACTGTCATGAGCTTTGTTGTATAGTTTTATTCAAATTATTGTCAGTAACCATTGGCAGGCATTTGACAAGAATTGAAAGACACCGTTTTTTCTTAGAAATGGAAAATTCCATTCTCGCCTAACTGCATTTGACACACCATCCCCTATAATTTTTTGGCGTAATTTATTGTTAAATAGTATTTATAACTTTGGCATACATTTTACGAAAATTGCTTTCTTTCGTATTATGGGCTGCAATTTTGGTATTCTGAGACATATTTCGTTTAAAATGCTGAAAATTTCAGTTAGACTGGTCCAACTCTTACTTTTTAGCGATTTTCTGTGAAATTTAACCATAAAACACTATACACAATATGGTCCTTATGCTTGATTTAAGCTGTTGTAACATCTCAAATTAACATCGGTGTTTACTAGCGAATTTGAACAAATTTGAATTTCCCTTACAAAATGATAATTAGGTAACAGTTTCTGAACAAGATATTATAATTTTATTCTGATGATTTCATAATTCGTTTTGAATAAAAGTAAAAGAACTTTTTTGCATGTATAACTCATTCAGATGGATTATAACAAAGAAGAAATTTAAAAGCATCTGTTTTGAATATCTATTCGTCAATGTCATTCAATCCGTCATTAGATTGGTCTGTCATCTGTCATTCGTGTCATGTCCAACAGTACTTTTTCAAATGCAAAAAAATGAGGGTATTCTTTTTAGGATTGGAAAAGCGCCTGGATAGGCATTGTGAAAACCAAATTTGCTTAAGGAAATATTATAACCAGTCAATCTTTTCCTGTCTGATATACCTAAAGTATTTATCGTGGGATCCTCCTTATCAACGGGTAAGGTGCGATGTTTTGTTCAGAGAAGTGATTTGTGAAATCTGTTATCCCGGTTGTAATCGGTGGTACGTGACCGACCGCAAAAAAGCACTTCTAGAACCTATTCTAGGAGCGTTTTTTTTTCACCCCCGCAAAAGTGGATATCTGATATCTGGATGCGAAGATGCTGGTTAGGAAGTGCACAGCATTATATTCCTGAAGCTGCCTTAGCCTGCAATATTTTTGCTAAGACACATCTGCCTGCACTGCCTACTGCCGATGTTTCATCACAGATAAAAGTTCAAAAACAAATATAGGTGGGAACTAAATATATATCGAACATCCTTTCGTTGATATTTTATGTCTCCATACTAAATTTTATTAAAATAAGTTAAATTATAAGGATTCTCAGTAATTCTTGCGGAACCATAAGACTGTATTGGGTATCCTTTTTAATAGGTTTTATTCATATCTATAGTCATTTTGATTAAAATCGCCTTAAAGTTTTCTTAGAAATTATCACGGAACTTTTAAAATGTATCATGCAGATATATCGATCAAATTTAAAATGTATCGATCAGATGTCGGTCTGATTTAATAGAAAATGATTTCGTTTGGTTACATTTGTATGTGGGATAACCACTACGAATCAACGATGTTTTATAACGCAAAAATGAAACAGAGAGCGTCACTTGAATCGTAAATGTAAGTAGGAATGGCATAGAAGCCAGAACGGAATCGATAATGCAATTCAAAGCGATACAGGTATCGAAAGGACCTAGAGTTACTAGTTAAACCAGCTTAGTAATCGAGAATCGAATTCGGGTCGACGCCGAAGCTGAAAATCGAATGGTAATCAAAAGCGAAACCGAGATTAAGAGCAACAAGCTAACCGAAACCAGGATGGTATTGACGTAAGGATAAATTGATCCGAATTATGTTAATTGAGGCGTACTAGCAGACAAAAGCTACATACATACAAACTGTACAAATGACAGATCCTAGACTGACATCACATCTAAGATACTTATCACGAAAAATCAAAAAAGTTTATCGTTAATTGATAATATATCCTTTCCTCTTACAATAATGTCAACGTCAATCAGTAAGAAGACCTTTGTCATAATATTATTTACAATTTTCGCCTTTGATGTTGTCTTTACGGTAATACCAAACCATTTAATGCAGAGATCGCAGTAAAGTGAAATCATACTTATAAAGCGATCGCTGTTGAACTGTGGGAATCGATGTGGTTTGTATAGAGGAAAAATTCAGTTTTATTATAGTCAGAACAAATACGCTCGGCTCCTTTGAAGCACAGCAGAAAGTAAAAGCATCGGATGATCAAAGAAAGCGACACGAGGACAAACTGCAGTAAAACAAACAGTTGAAAAAGCAAACAATATGAAACTTTTATTTTATTAAATCCGTTTTTTAAACTTACTTATGATAAGTTACATTATTATTTTGATTTTGATCAAATTTACTTACATTTATTTACTTACATTTTCATTTTGATCTAATTCTATATGAGATTGTTATACAAAAACCAAAATTGTATTAAAAAATTATGACACTAATTAAAATATTATTATGCACGATTTCCCCTTATATTATATATATATATATATATATATATATATATATATATATATATATATATATATATATTAATTAGTTTTTTGAGATATTTTTTGTTCTATCGACAGGATAGCGGCTGGTAGCCAAAGTCGAAAATTTAAAAGTTTACTTTTTTAATAACTATTTATTTGATATTTATTTCTTAATGTATACACATTGTCTTCGTGAAATTGAACTTATTTCAGGAACTTAAAAATAAAAAAAGGTATAAATAAATATAAAATGTGTATATAAACAATATGTCACAAATACCCTGTCGAACCATTAATGGTGGCGTTAGTTATTTAAATATTATTATATCTATATTATTCCACTTATTATGAAGAATCAAAAGATAAAAATCTAAATTCGTCTAAGAATTATCTCTAACAATAACTTGAATCAACAGGGTCCAACATGCATGTATAGTTCTTTGCCCGTCGCCATGCGATCCTATGATGATCTCCGGTGGCAAAATTATAAAGATCGCCGCACGTCACATTTGAAAAGAAAAAGTGTAAATCCATTATCAATATAATCTTCCAAATGCATTTTATTGCATTTCTTGAATATTAAAAATTCAATTGCAGTGTATAATAAAACTTTGAATAGTAAGCAAGGCAGACGGGATTTATGTGTGATACTCAACACATAAAACTTTAACCAAAGGAGTTATGTTCAAGCTGGTGTCTGCGCATTCAAGTATCAGTGTCGCGCTTATAGAAGAAACTTCATGGAACCACGATACGTGCCTCTTATTACAATAACAGAAACGGTAAGTTTGCTTTGAACGTCTTTCCACTCAAGAAAAAAACACCCACAATTTCTTGAATTCGAAACAGATTATTCAATACGTTATGACGTTTGTCAGATTTCAAGTCAATCGGTTGACGTACGACTGGACTCAGAGAATCAACACTAATAAAAACGGGGCTAAGACGAGGCCTTCGCATCGGAATTACCGGCTTCGACCCCGGACTATGGGCGAATCCATCGATGACTCAGCGAATCCATCGAGAGTCCACCCGCGTGAGTCAAATGATACCCCGCTCTCGGTGCCTCACAGAACACGGTGAGCCGTCGGTCGTCGCACTGGTGACGATGGTCGTTAACAACTCGCAACCCGCAATCGACCAGAATGTAGGATTTCGAGTTCGAGCCCACTGAACTAAAGTGATTAGGATGGTGCATTTCTGCATTACGGTGAAGAAAACCTGCCACTGTGATAGACTATGATGTCTTTTTTTTTTGAACAGTATATATTGTAATGGCATTCGAAATATTAAACAATTTAAGAATTTTAAAAAATTCGTTTGTTAAATAGAATTAAAAACTTCAGAACATTAAATTTTATTAATAATTTTAATGAATCAGTAAATAAATATATGTATGTTGTCGAATTTTAAATTAATTTTTGATTAATAATTTGCATAACAGTCCGTTAAGTGATGGTTTACCTAAGTCGAAATTTGAGCGACATTAATAAGTAAATTTGCATGAAATATAAACAGACGTAGAATTTGATAATTTTTCTCGACATTATTTCAGGACGGAAGGGAAATCCCCCTTAAGAGGATCACGACTTAAATGCTTCAAAAGGAATCAGTATCGTTCCGCATCCTTTGATTAATCAGATTTGAAAAAGAAACCTTATTTTATTGCGAAAACGAAAATTCAAAGCCGCACTTTTGAACTGGACCGTTTTTGTCTGTAAATTTAATCGCCTGATTTGAAATCATATACATTTCATTATTTGACGCGTATAAATTAAAAAAAGATTTTTTAACATTAATCATCCTTAACGTAGGTCACTATATTACAATAAAAAAAAATACTTTACTAATTTGCGCTTTCTTAACAAATTCTATCTTGACTAGTACAAAAAATCACGCGTACGTGACACCGTTACGTGCTATGCAAGTAAAACTTTTTTGATTAGCGTTGTGGCAGATATTACCACTAAATTTAAAATCAATAATCTGAAGTCTCTGCCAACCCATTAGGGAAACGGCTGTGAGTTTATAAAAAAAATGCACAGACTTAGAGTAGAACCATGATTAAAAGAAAGATTTCTCTATATTAAAAAATTAAGGAATTCATTGTATGTCCACCCAGGCGTAACCACGGGCACAGCTAGTCTATATAAATGAAGATCAATTACCAGATGCATGGCGGGGCATCACATGAGAACTGCTCCGTCGATTTGCCCGATTTCTATTTTTTCTGTGTTCGTAATTGTCGGAATAAGTTATACATAAAAGAAAATGACCCTTATCATATTTTCGTCTGTCAGTTTATCCGAAGTATTTTTGAAACGGCTTAACCAATCACAATGCAACTTTCATTAAATGATAGAGGAACTTACTGGGCTACATTCTTGAGACTTTTATCCCGGAAATATTAGCTTCGATGCAAATTATAAAGTTCCCTGAATATTACTAAGAATTCTTATAATTTGACTGATTTCGCTGTAGTTTGCACAAGTTCTTCTATTGTAATAAGAAAAAAAATGTGCAAATTCCACTCAAACTTCACTACAGTAGTTTAAATTTCGCAGAGAGAGTGCATGGAGTAGCTTCTGGTTCCTTAAGTTCTGTGAGATTAATAAGCGTCCTTATAATCTGACCGATTTCAATAACATTTGGGGATGGCACTAACTAAGGAAAAGGATAAAAGCGACATTATTTTTAGGTTCCATAATTAAGGGTTCAATGAAAAATATTAAAAACCATTATTATTCGACCAATCTTGCTGAAATATTCAGTTTTCTCTTAAGGTTATAAAGGAATTATGAAGAACCCTTATAATTCACTTTATTTAAGCATGAAACGATGGTGGATCAATTCTGAAATTTTCCAGAGTTGAAACTGTAAATAGAAATAGTGCCGAAAATGGAATTAGGATTAGAATCGAAATAGAAATTAAGGATTCAAATTAATAGCAAGAAAGATCAATATAAAAGATGATGAAATTCATTTAATTTCTATATGGATAGAACCGCGGACATATACTGTATGGACAGGTCCACTAACGGAAAAGGTAGAGCGATGGCTACCGAGCCAGCTGGTTATTAATAAATATAAAAGAAGTTAACATACAGAGTCGCTGTTATCAAATACTTGCCCCTATTAACTTGAATATTTCTGGTTTGACGACAAATTTAAAATTCAAAGTATGAATACGTCAGTATCCATCCTCCATTCTACTTCCCGTGCCGTTTTCTATACCGTCTAGTCTGCAGCCGAAGGTTTTAACCACCGAGTCACCATCACCCTTCTCCCGCCACTACCGAAACAGCGCAAAATTATCTGAAAAACGATTGACCCTGCTGACCATTCATAAAACTTCCAGACATGTGTTTGAGCTCCTTAAGTTATAAATGTTGTCTATAAATTTTTAAGCTTTTCCAGCTCAAAGATTTTGAGAACGATTAACTCTGGCGTCCCTGTAACTTCTTACTACTTTCTAGCTCAGTGTTCAGAAATAAAGAAGCAGTAAATTCCCTAATGAGTATTGTGTCATTTTGCGTAAATTTGTTGTTAGGTGCTAACACGACATGTGGTAACATGAAGCTTGCAACCCACTGCTGACCCTCGAATCTGTTCTTCCACTACGAATTCTCATGCAACGAATTGAATATTGATTCGAGAGAATTACGCGTACGATATCTGTCAATCTCCTGGAAAGATTTCGAAATTTTGTCAATATTAAAAAAATTTCTAATAATTTTTTTTCTCACAATGTATCTTGATCAGATCAACCGATTTTTATGCAATTTAAGGCAATTATTTTGGGAAAAAAAATCTGATTAGTTTCTGGTATCGATCGATAGATTATTCTAAACAGTTGTTTAAAAAAAGTATTTTTCTGAAAACTTTATTTTTGGGAATCCTCATTTACTGACTGGAATTAGTTTTACGCATCAGAAAGTTTTGTGTAGACTACTTTCGAATGTCGTAAACTGCATATTGATCGGTCAATCCGTTAAAAAGTTATTAGAAGTTTACACACACGTACACAGACACAGCACACACATACACAAATAAACACACACGAGAGAGTGAGAGGGGGGGAGGTACACACAAAAACACAGAAATACACAGACACAGACCCTCACACACTTGCAGATATCACTCGGAAAATTGTCAAAATAGATACCTAAGACCCGATAACGTCAAGGACAAACGAAAACTTGATTTTCAAAAACAGTAACTTCCCTATTCTATGAAACCTTAGCGATTTTCGTAGCGGAAAGATTAAAAACTTATTTATCTCCGAAACAAGATCAATGCGCCTCCGTCGGTACATCGCGAACTTACAACCTTGACGAACGTGCGCACGCCCCGGCCGGCGCGCGTCTACGCGTGCGACGTCTATTCAATAACGCGTGAAATCTCTCGATACTTTATCAAATACAGATAGGACCCGCGCGATCCGAGTGCGGCCCGACACAAAGAAAGCGCCCCCAATAAATTCGCGAATACGCCCTATACGTTATACGGGGTGATGTGTAAGCCTCCTCGTGAGTTCGAGACACCGGAATAATAATCTGCATAACAATGTACGTGTATATATCGGGTTATAACTCTATTATTGTTACGATGATAATAAAATGATTATGAATGTACGTGGCCCTGGACATAGATAATGAATTGTGACATTGTTATTTAAAAAGGTTGATATTATTTAAAATATGAATTCATCCATAGCATAAAAATTAATTTAAAATTTTAAAAAACCTCTGACGCGAACAATACCTTTGTAGCGTACAAAGTGGACTGTATGAAGTATTGAGTTTGTCATCAGCTCGAGATAAAATTTAGGGTTCTCACCGAAGGTGGTCTCCGTTTCTCGGCACTCCCGGGAACTAGTTCTTCTTAGTAATAAATGCAATATCAAATCAACAAGGAAATAGTTGCTATAAGAGAAAAGACAATGAGAAACAAAATGTGCATGTGTTTTCACCGAGAGAGCGCTATTTTGCGTTGGGTTGTTTATTATTTTGGGTTGCCAATTAAAAATGTATGTATCCATCAATTATATTCCGATCCAATAAACAAATTTCCATTTCCAATCCATTACGTACAAAAGAATACTAAACAACCTTTAAAAGTTAAAAAAAAAATTGGTTGCGTGTACTTATGTACGCGCGTGAGAAGTTATACTTGTTCGGGAAGATATACAAACGAGCCCAAACTCGATGGGGTTGCGTTGTTTAATTACGGAGTTCCTATGGCCACCTTCCAGCTCCATCATCAGACTCTGGTTACCATATAGTACCAAAGTACTCGTCAAGACGAATCAAACGAGCCCAAACTCGATGGGGTTGCGTCGTTTAATTACGGAGTTCCTATGGCCACCTTCCAGCTCCATCATCAGACTCTGGTTACCACATAGTACCAAAGTACTCGGCAAGACGAATCAAACGAGCCCAAACTCGATGGGGTTGCGTCGTTTAATTACGGAGTTCCTATGGCCACCTTCCAGCTCCATCATCAGACTCTGGTTACCATATAGCACCAAAGTACTCGGCAAGACGAATCAAACGAGCCCAAACTCGATGGGGTTGCGTCGTTTAATTACGGAGTTCCCATGGCCACCTTCCAGCTCCATCATCAGACTCTGGTTACCATATAGTACCAAAGTACTCGTCAAGACGAATCAAACGAGCTCAAACTCGATGGGGTTGCGTTGTTTAATTACGGAGTTCCTATGGCCACCTTCCAGCTCCATCATCAGACTCTGGTTACCATATAGTACCAAAGTACTCGTCAAGACGAATCAAACGAGCCCAAACTCGATGGGGTTGCGTCGTTTAATTACGAAGTTCCTATGGCCACCTTCCAGCTCCATCATCAGACTCTGGTTACCATATAGCACCAAATTACTCGGCAAGACGAATCAAACGAGCCCAAACTCGATGGGGTTGCGTCGTTTAATTACGGAGTTCCTATGGCCACCTTCCAGCTCCATCATCAGATCAGCTCTATGTCATAATAATATTGCATTGTCATGCGATTTATACATGCATGCAAAATTTCATTTAAATTTTAAAAATTATATAAATAAATTTTTATTTTCTTATATTAAATGTACATAAATTCTCTCATTATTCGAAATTCGAATTCTAAGCGGGCAGCTTCAACCTGTTAATTTTGTGTCACACAATCTTAAAATTTCACTCTCATTATTTTTTCATAACGCGCCTAAAGAAGTATAACTTCAAAAATAATTGGCTCAACTTACACGTATTGGCCCTTTGAGTTCCACGAAGTAGTAGATAATATTTTAACCCGAGTGTCGTCGTCTCAAGGAACCGCCGTTACTTAATCATGACTTAGACTCAACAATCAGACACTGATTCCTTGATATTTGCTACGGATGCCTAAATAGCTTGCTTTCCATGGCAACATAATACTTACGGTCATTGTACGTTTTTATCTCTGCCTATAAAATCCTATCTATACTACAATATTAATCTGTAGTGTCTATCTGTATATTTGATTATTTTGAAAAATGTGATAGATAAATGTTTTATGACTAACTGAACCTAACTCTTCCATTTTTGAAATTCGTGCCTGTCTGTCTGTATGTCTTTTTAGAATTCAATTACGGCATGAGCTAGTGTGATGAAAATTGGTATACTGCAAGAACATGTAATTGCGCAAACGATAGGCGTTAACTGTTAGCCAAACAATAGCCTACTACTATTTTTTTTTAAAAGACTTTTGTAGTTTCACCTCTAACGCGTGTGAACACGCAATCTAATGACGTTAATTGTAGTTATAATCTAATTTTTTCTGCTCTGGTTTTTCTGCTCTGGCGTTTGTACGTTTCCTTTTTATTACATAAGAAATGATTCATTAATCTAGATGAAAATTGGTCTACTGTCAAAGCACATTATTGCGCAAATGATAGGATACTGTAGGTTTGTCAGTCTGTCTGTATTTCGATCTGCCTGTATGTTCTTTTATAATTTAGAAACAGTTTGACCGATCTTGATAAAAAATAATGTACTGTTAGAACATGTGATTGCGTAAATACTACTGTACGTCAGTCTGTCTTACTGTCTGCAAGTTTTTTATAATTTAAAAAGATTTAACTGAACTTAATAAAAATTGACATACAGTTAATAAATACCTGGATTTGCGCAAATGATAGGCTACTGTGTGTCTGTCTGTCAGTCTTTACATCAGTTCTTTTATAACTTAAGAACGGTTTAACCGATCTCAAAGAAAATTGGTGTTGAGTCAAAACATGTGATTGCGCAAATTATACTTTACTTCCAGTCTGTATGTATATTACTTTATAACTTAAGAACCATTTCATCGATTGTAATAAAAATTGGTGTTCAGTTAGAACATATGATTTTGCAAATAATAGATTACTGTCTGTCTGTATATATGTTCATTTATTACTTAAGAACTGTTTGGCCTATTTTAATAAAAAAAAATTGTGCAATCAGAACCTGTGATACCAAAAATGATAGACTTTATGTCATTTTCATACACATGTACTTGCATGTGTATTTATGCACGAGTAGAGGGAGGGTGGAATTTTGTATGAAACTTTTTAAGAAGCGAGATACGACTAGAAAATGTGCGAGATGCGTCTTTCACAATTAGATTGGGTTATGTATAAAAATAAGTGTGCATTTTTTTGTTATTTTTTGCATGCTTAAACCAATGATACAATTACTATGAAACTGAAAATATGTCGTACTCGCAAATGGAAAGATTTCTGAATAAAGAAAACAGCATTTATATCTGACGTTGTCCGCGTATTTTTACTATTAAAACGAATTACTAAAAAGACGCTAAGAAATTCTTCATTAATAAGAAACTTCTTGAGTAAAGCAGATTAGTATTTAGCTTTGGCTTCATCTGCATATTTATGGCATTACAGACTCTAAAAATTATTTTATTCATAGAAATAAACACTATCTCTAAGTAAAACAGCATAATTTTTATTTTATTAGAATTTTCCTCGGCTTTGACAGAAATGGAATTGCGACCAATAAAATAGTCAAAATCGCAAACGGGACGAGAAGCAGAATTCAAAGACGAGGTCGGGAGGGATCAAAATGAAGAACTGGACCAAAATTATATTTGACTGTTGAACCAAAATTAGAACCAAGATCGTGTCAGGAATCGAGATATGATCCGGCATACGGCCTTCGTGCTTCGTCTCGCAAATGAGGGTTCGCGTTAGATTTAAATTAAGTTAAATTAGAATATGAAAGTAGAATAGAATATTCGAGTCCGAACTCGCGAATGACAAGTGAATAAGGAGTAGATAGAAAAACACAGAAAGTAGATGAAGGTGGATGCCCAAGTGCAAAGCTTCGATAGTGGTAGGAAAGTGGATTGTTGTAATTAATTTGATAAGAGATCGTATCAAGCTTTGTAAGGAGAGCATATTGAAGTACCGAACAATAAACGATTCGGAGTGTGAGACCTCTTTTGATTTGAATACTTGAATTTCTAGACTTCATCAAAGGTCCTAAGGAAATCACCCTGAGCTATGCTCTACAATATTTTGAAAGGAAACGTAATCTAGAACGGTATCAGAATTGGAATCAAAAGCGGAGCCAGGTCTGAAATGGAAAGTAGGGATAATGTTGGGATCATAGTGAAAAGAGTGATCGGTCAAAATAAATGATCAAAAATTTGATGTATACGCGAGCGCAACCGCGGACATAAGCTAGTATACTTATAGTAGTAAAAGATAGTAGTAATAAAATATAGTATACTTACTATAGAGATAAATAAAACAAACGATATGAGATTGGCGTTCACCCGTTTATTTACCGTCACTGATGCGTTATTTCTTCCTGTGTTCTTTACGTATTTGGAGTAACCTGGTTTTTGTACTTCCTTTATTACCCATTTTTTCAGTTTCTGAAAAATAGTAAATATTTTTATACATCTTATAGCTGTTACAAAATAATGGCGGTCTCAATAATAATAATTTTTTTGAACCGATTATTTATAACATTGACTTTTAAATTAAGTATTATACAATTTTGACTCTTTAGTCACAATACTAAGTCTACTGATCATAAAAAAATATCATTGTGCGGTACGAAAAATGATTTCCAAAAACATTAATCGTAAAATAATCAATTTATTCACTCTTACCTGTTAAGTAAGAGTTTCAAAAGAAACACTTTTATTATTACAGAGTAATTTTGCTAAACCTCACATGTGTATGCGCCGTCTGTTGAGCGTGTACCGAAGGCACTCTGTGGCGTGTACTGAGCGGCTCCACACAGGATATCTGTTGTCACGGCACGGGACCACAATTTTGTGTAACAAATGTTGAATTATTTAATAGAATGTATTACATTTTCTTTTATCTCAATAAAAATATAAGTAAAATTATAAACCCATTTGTTACTTCAAAACATCCATTGTGTATTTAAGAAAAGGAAAAATATTTCCTAAAATACATGTTATAAAAGTAATAGAAGTTTCAATTTTCCAAAAATCTGTTACTTACGATATACAATAGTCAATATCAGTTAAATTGGTCATTTATCTTTTTAATTACATTCAATGTATTTACTTAGGGCATGACAGCTATTTTCACGTATTTCTTAGTATATTTTAAATAAATTTATGAATAATTAGCCTGCAATTGTAGATCTGATTTTCGGATCTCATGTTGCCTTAAGTCAACTCCATAGGTACCTTACTATAGAGGTAAGCAGAAACACTAGCGCTAACAATATAAATATAGTGAATTTATTGATCGTCTTTTGCGTGGCAGCGACTTCAAGAAAAGCTAATAACTACATTGAACAGAATTACAAACAAGTATTAAATTGTTTTTTGCTGTTAGCTTTTATACGATAACATTCTGTGCGTAATAACCACTTTTAATTCCCTCGAAATTAAACAACTTTTTATATTTCTAAAAATAATTAACATAAAGTGAACATATATAGACACAAAAACTTTATTCCTGATCATCCTAGCTTATTGTTATATATAAGCTGTTTTCATCCACGGCTCTCAATTCCTGTCAAACTCTTAGAAAGGATTAAAGTACGATTACATTAATATGCGGAAAAGTTTGAGATACTTAAGATATACTTTAACTTTAATGCATCATCAAACCGAAAGCCTAGCAGAGCTGAATTGATTAATTTATTTTGGTTTAGTACCGCTTTATTAATATCTGGTTTATTTTCTGAACCAAAATTATATTGAAACTTTTATTAAATTACTTCTCGTTAAGAGTAAATACTTAATACGAATCTGTTTGTGGATGACCACTTATTTGTAAGTTCAAGCCATACTCCTGCAGCCCAGTTTTTTATTTAGTTTATGATATCAGCACTATAGAGGATAAAATGAAGTGCCCCTAAAATAGCTCCTTGAAACACACTTCGCATAATTGCTGACAGAGAAAAGAGAGGAATCGTTACTTTTACTTAATTCCACAAACTTGCATCAATTTGGCAAATAATTGTCAAACCATCTCACAATAGGAGCATTGGAGCCGTATCTATGGCATTTTCGAAAGAAGCAGAGATATACGTACCGTATTACGTACGGTTTAACGAGTTCAAAAGTGATCGTACTAATCTGACTGACGATTTGCGTGATGGACGTTCCTCTACGGCGACGACTGAAGACAACATCAGAGCTGTGCGGCTCACGATAGAGACTGACAAAAGAGTGACCTACCAGCAAATTCGAACAAGCTTAGGCGTTGGTATAAGTCAAGTGCACAAAATCCTTCACAAACATTCAGCAATTAGGAAGCCTTATATTTGGAAGCTACCTCATAATTTGACCGAAGCTCAAAAAACTCCGTAGTGTTAATTGCTACCGCATGATGTAAAAAATTTTCTGGTAGTGACTGGAATGATATATACAACATGGATACAGGTGACAAAAGCTGAATTTGCTGTTACGATCCCAAAACCAAAGACAATCTACTCAGTCGGTGTTTCTTCGTGAAGAGTTGTCTACTAAAGCAATAGTCCAAGATCCCTGTGCAATTAGACATAACCTATTTTTAAATGTATGAAACCTTACGTTCTGAGTAGTGTTTCATGTACTTAGAACGCTTACGCACTTACAGAGTTGAGTCTGTAACAAATGTACAGGTACCAGATGATAAAGGTGAGTAAAAATAAGAGTTACTTTAATTAAACTTGTATGGCTGATTTTTATGTGATATGTTTTGTAAATATCACTCTAAAATAGCTTCCAGCATCGCCAGACACTTTCCGCTGGCCATATCTTCTGCCAGACGCTTTAAGGCGCAGAGAAAAATTTACTAACTTCTCTTATATTTAAATGCTTTATTTTTACATATGTTATTCAGATAACTATAACAAAATTATATTTCATCAGCCAGACAAATTGTAAAGACTAAAACATCCCCTCAGACGTAAATACTAGTCAGCTGTTTGTATGAGCGCGAGAGCGTTTCAGAGCAAAATACTTACGACCTTTGATTCAATATCTCTGTATCTTCATTCAAAGAAAATGGATCTTGTAATCAAGTTAATAATTAATGATCATATATTTAAGGGCGAAAGTTTATCCACTACATATATTTGGGGAAATTCATTTTTTTTCGAAGCAATGAACTGTACATAATAAACATATATTTTTATTTTATTTTGGAACAGATATTAATTAGGTTAACATAAAAAAAATCTGAAGAAATAAACAGCTAAGTATATATAGTTATGTAGTAAAATTATTTTATTTTCTCCTAATCATCTTGGTCATCATCATAACAATCACTCGAAGCTTCATCATCAACCCAACTTTGATATTGTATGTTTAAATCATCGACATCAGGATGATGGAATAGGAGTGTGGAATGTCACGGCATACAAATGTCTGTTTTTAATTCAATCAAGTACCAAGAATAGGTCAAAGACAACGCGTAAAATATCGCAGCAGAATTAATCATATTTGCTTACACGCAAGATGAGAGTAGTGTAAGCTGGTAAAAAGACGTGTGCGCATATCGGTATACATGGTTATGAAGTGAAACTTCTTTAGATTATGTATACATTTTTGTTTCATTTAAACTTTTAAAATAATTAGAGGTTTGAGGAAACAGATTTTTATTCTTTTATTTAATTATTGTGAAAAGCTATTTTATTGGAGAAAAAAGTGTAAATAGTATAATTAATTTATTATCGTCATTATTACATTTTTTATTCTACTTCGTTTTTAATGACAGAATTATTATCGTACATTTCCGCGTTCGAATCAGGGCATCTAAAATAAGAAATATACGTTGCACATTCAACATAATCCAGGATACTCGTGACGGGAGAACGTGACGGGCGAACGTGATGATATTTTTAGATGAAACTAAATTTTCCTTTACGTGCCTAAAGGAGTTTCACTTCAAATATTACATAGGGTCGTACATACATATGTACGACCCTATGTAATATGTAATAATTGAAGTGTGTACATACGCACAGTGGTACAATTATTGTCATAGCATAGTCTTACGGTACCGGACTACGCATTTGTGTCCCTTCAATTTCCGCCGCCGCGGCCCGCGCGCTCGGCCGGCCCGTCCTCTGATACATTAGTGTGGTCATTTCCGTGTTCCGTATGTTTTGGTTTACGTTTTTCCTTGTTGCTTTTAGGATTTCATAGTATAACAGAAAATAAGACATAATAACGCAAGTAATGTGATTTATTATTATTATTTATATAGTTATTTACGTCTGTTCATAGAAATTTATTAGACATTTGTAATGATATTCTACGACGAAATAAATTTAAATAAAGGAATATGTACACAAGTGTATGTGTATATACATATGTGTATTTAATGTTGTTTTCATTTCATATTTTTATGACTATTATTATAATCTCACGCTTGTTCCTGAAGGGTAAGAAAATAAAGCTATTTCTTCCATGCTTCGAGAATGATTTTATATTTAAAATATTGTTAATAAGTTGTACCTTAAAATTGCTAAAAACTACCTTAAATTAGCGTTAGTCTTATTTTATTGAAATATGGATCCCTGTTTGAGTCAAGGTCTCCTCCAACTTCTTTCATGACTTTCTGTCTTTACCTGACTTGATCTAGTCACATGTCACCTTCCAGCCACATTTCCTATCGCGTGTGTAATATTATGAGCCCACCGTCTTATTGGTCGACTGACATTCCATTTCCATTATGTGGCTTTTATGGTCCATCTACTATCTGTATATCATGAAATGTGTCCAGTCCATCTCCACTTTAGTAAGAGTGCCTGTCTAAGAGCATCGGTGAGTTATTTTTTTCTCTAATGTTTTCACAATTTCTTTACATTGTGACGTTTAATATTCAACGTGCTCCTTTCCATTGTTGTTTGGCAACATTTGATCTTCTGTTTTATTTTATTTGTAAATACCCAAGTTTGCCAGCCATACGATAGACAGGGTAATAGGCATGTATCGAAAACTATATTTTTAATGTGCAAGCCATAGTTCCCTTTTAGAATTTTTGTCAGTGACCAGATTTTTTTCCAAGTTGTGTTAATTCTTGTTGTTACTTCCTCGTCATTACTTGACTTATTAAATGATATTTGCTTTCCCAATTATTCGTAACCACTAACATATTCTTTGTTTTTTTCTTTTATTACTATCGGCGTTTTGTGTTTGTTCGTTAATATCATAGTTGTATTTATATTCATATCTAGGCCAGTTTTGGAGCTTTTGCAGTCAAGTGATCTCTAGGTCTTTGGTGGTTTCGGCTAACACAGCTATATAATTTGCGAACCTCAGATGGTTTAAATAGTGTCCATTTATGCGAACTAGTTTTTGAAAGATATTTTGGAGTACTGCGATGAAAATCTTCGGAGACAGAATCTTCTTGTCTGACTTCTCGTTCTATGTTTATTTCGTTTCCTCTGGTGTCCAGTTTTACTCTGCTCGTACTATTTCTATACATATATTTCAAGATAATGATGTATTTTTGATTAATATTTGAATGATGCAGTGCAGTCCAAAATGAACCCAGTGACTTATGCTGTCAAAAGCTTTGGTGTAGTCTATGAAGGTCACATACAGAGGTCTATTAAACTTTTTGTGTTTCTATAACTTGTTCTAATGTCTGTATGTGGTCCATTGTGCTATAATCGGATCTAAATCTTGCTTATTGCTTTGGTTACAGTTTGTCAATGTCTTCATTCATTCTATTTAGAAATATTGATGAAAACAGTTTATACTTACTTGATAACAGACTTATGGGTCTATAATTCCCTATATCTAAAAGGTTCCCTTTCTTGAAGACAAAAATTATGATTGATGTACACCATTGTTTTGGTACAACTTCTGCACCTAGTAACATATTAAACAATTGCGACAGATGATGAATTAAAATGGGTGCTCTTATTTTGAAAACTTCATTACACAATCTATCTGGTCCAACACTCTTTTCAGCTTTTAGCTCTTTTATGTGTTCTTAAACTTCGGAGTCTTCAATAGGTCTGATGCAATTAGTCCTGTATATGTGAGCTGTTTGTACTTAAATCTCAGTGCTATTTCGTCTTTTATACAAATTCTTGTAATAGGTTGGTACATAGTTTATTACATCTTTCCTAGATTTTGTTTCTTTTCAATTTTTTTTTAATGCAAACAATTTGACATACATGTCATTTTCCAGAGCGACCTTTGCCGACTCTCTTCTCACACGTATTTGCCCTATGGATTTTGTCAATCTATATTCATTACTTCTTTCCAGATGGCCATAAATTTTTACAATATATGTTTATATACTCCAGTCACCTTTATACCTCCAGTCACCATTAGACCTTTTTGATATAGAAGAATCCAAACCTATTTTAACCTTACAGTATTTAACCACAACAATTGAATACGTATCATCTCAGGAATGATTACATCAATCGATACGTATTAAAAAGGATATTGTGTTCCGACGCGAGTATTAAACCTGAGACGTACAAAAGAAAGTGTATGAAAGTAACAAAAATGCGCAATCGAAAAAGCGGGATATAGCGAAAACAATCAAATAAACACCTGCCCCCGACAACGGCGAGGGATCTACGCGAAAGAATGTTCGAGAAAACGAGTGAGCGCAGGCGGCGAATATGATATCCGGCGGGACGCGGAACTTTGCGACGCATTGTCGAAATTGAACGCGCGGATTATCCCGACGCCTTTCCGTGCGCCGTTATTAACCTTTTGAGTTCGCGAGGCAAATAAGGGATCGGAAGGAAATTAATATTTGGCGTTTTAGAAATTTCATTAGAGATTTTCGTGATAAACGTTTCATTGAAATGAACTTATCTAGAAAATTTGTACTCGAATCGATGTATCTGTGTACTTCTTAATGTATATAAAAGATTTTTTTCAGGGTTACACACAGAAGTTTTGAGATACGGAACATTTAGCGCGCCGCGTTGGTGTCCACGTGTTACTTAGATAGTACTACTCACCTCACAAAATTACAATTAGCGCCGGGTTACAAATATTGAAAGTATTTTTTTTTTATTTCTATCAACATAACCGCAAAGAACCGAAACCGGTTACTGGAAAAATTAAGTATGTGATATTGCTTGTTACATTTTTTAGCATGAGTTTCACAGTACCAGACCCGTTACTAGTAAAATCAATAACATAAAGCTTCCACCCTTACATACCGTTCTGCAGTTCGATGAAGTGTTAAACGGTTGTAAATTTGAGGTTTACATGACAAAGTTATATGATATTTATTAGATAAAATCAATTTCCACTTGTAAAATTATCACCGCACGCAAATTAAATGTTACAAGTCTCGCCAAATAAGGGATATGGAAAAGCACTCGCTGAATTCCAATTATCGCATATAACTATTGGAAAAAAAAATTTGTTTCCCTCAAACGAACTCCAACAAAACAAATCGATTCATGATTTGGCAATGATTTTGAATTAATTTCTCACAATCTTGATTTCATTACCGGTAGCAAATTGATTTGCTATGGACGGTACTACTTCTACAGTGGAATCGGTAAACTACAACACTCACAGATGACAATTACGATTTCATTGCATTTCTTAAATTTGATAGTATTTAAAATTATTTAAGGAAAGTATTTCAAAATTATTCTGAACTTGAACTCTTAAGAAATAAATTAATCAGGAGTGATTCTTGTGCGATTTGTAATCGATTTTACTTTTAATATTTTCGCACAAAGCTAGAATAAAATTGTGATTACATAGCTTTTATTGTTTTATTAGGTAGAAATTCAAATTTCATGTTACAATGCGATACAAAACAACCGTGTACCTATTATATGAACTTACAAATTTTCCTCTAGTACAACTTAACAGTAACTTACCTAAAGAAGACTAAATAAATATTAAATTAAAATTATTCCTGACAGCAACTACTACACTACTACGAGCTTCTAAATAATTTATACAAATAACGATCGATTTGTAGTATCTATACGCTATAGCATCGCTATAAGGATATGAACAAATATTGGAAACGGTCTACTTATGTATATGGTTTTTTTTTTATATACAGCATATTCGATTTGCAAATCGATTTGGAATCGAATACTTTATATAGGATGTGTGTATAAACTTTATAGATTGAATAAATAGCTTCGAAAGAAATTATTCCACATTGCTACACTAATCGATATTTGTACGCCTGGGTCTATAAATTTTGATTACTATAGAAAAAATCGTCATGTATAGGACGGTTTTATTCGTAATCGAAATCGCACGCAATCGCTTGTGCTTATTTAAATTAATTCATTTGTGTTCAAGTGCGTCCTGACATGGATTGATGCCCAGTAATCGAGCTGTGCGTTTGAGCTTTGATGACACACCGTGTCAAAGCTCAAACACGGGACCCCAAAAGCTCCGTGTTTGAGCTTCGGGGCGCCGTCGCGCCGGTACGAAGGGGCGTTAGGTAAGACGTGAATTAGAATTCATATGTTTTAAAAAAACACTCTAATGTGTATCGAATATTTTTATATTTCCGATGTTGTGTTCAATGATTCGTAACGTTTTCTAAACATTTTACTGATGACGTCGCCGTGGCCTTAAAAGAGAATAAATGTGTATTTATTTATGATCACATAAAGTCGAACTGTCATCAAGTCAAACTCAGAGGTCTGTACGTGTGACAATTTGATTAGTGCCTCTCTAAACATTTCATATACTTAATACTCACTTTTGAATCATTCAAAATTTTTAAACTTATTTATTACCAGTTTGCAAGCTGGTAATAAATAACAAGCAAATCTATTTCTTCGAAAATCTCGCAAATATAAAAATACTTTTTGATTTAACCAAAATAGATGTAAGGTATTCCTTATACCTTATTCAAATTATTGCTGATGCAAGTTGATTTTTTTTTTTATGAATTCTAAACCATACCAATATTAGCCAACAACTTCTCCCTTCTCCGAACCCTGAACTCTACTACCTGCTGGTTCATTAAAAAAATGTAAAACACTATTAAATTGAACAATAAAATCATCCCAAAATAAATATGAATTTATGATATATGGCTAAATCAGTAACCTCCACCTGTCAATAATAATAATGTATTATCTATGATCAACTCATAAAACTTGCCAAGATTATTCTCATGAGAATTTTCTACTAAACAAAAGAGCGTAAGTCAAAACTTTGTAAAGTTACTTCATAAGGAACACCCGTGAGACATAATTAACACGAGTCAAACTAACTAAATGCTGCTGAATCATTGGGTTCGATAATTATAATTATGTAATTACAATTATAAGGTCCTAAGTACCATACTCCATTTCTTATAATGTAACTTATAATATAACTTAAAATAAGTTGTATAAAAATACATCATAAATCGTTGTAATAATTTTTAAATAAGATGAAGTCAATATTTTCTATAAACTTATTTGTTCCTAATTCACACCTTTATTGAAATTTCAGCATTAAATATACAATAGTATTATCGAGAGTTATTTACTTGATAAGATATAACTACGTATATATACCTGATTAAGCTATAGCACTAAGATCCTATAGCGCATCCTGTTTCTAACCGGCTGAATAACTGCTTTAGGTTATTCAGCAAGTTTTCTTTTTCTTTGAAAGACATGGCCTGATTGTAATTTTAAGTAATTACAGTCGACACTAGTAGTTAGAGTTTATGGATTCAAATGCTCCCAAAAGCTGCAACACTACTGTAGTCGAAGTTACGATACATCATAAATATATGGCAGATGAAAATGCTTCCAATTGCAATGAAAAGCCGTATCAAATACATGCGAAACTTATCCCAACCACTCTACCTACCGTTTGACCATTAAACTCTGACGGGCGCACCGAAATGAAACGCACGTATATTAAAAGTTCGCTTGTTCATTCTACCGTATTTTTATATTGCAAGCCCGTTCACTTGACATTGAAGTGATGCACTTGACCAAAATTGTTTTTAATTATCATCCGGTCGACCGCCCAATATTGACCCCCAACGATTCAATTATTGACGTCATGACGCAACTTTTTTCGTCCATTATACTTGGAGATAAGAAGTTGTAAAAAACAAATGAATGAACACATGAATAACCTTATAAGGGTTCTATTATGATGGATGCGGTGTGCGGAACACTGACTAAGGGAAATTATTTGATACACTTGTCGAAGGACATTTCGTAGAATTTCTGCTCTCAGTAAGTCAAGCAATGATGAAGCAAAGTATGACGTCATCGTACGTATAAAACTTCAAATAAAATACGACTTTTGTTTAATTTACGGAATTTTAAATTGTTTAACCACCTTCAACCTATGAAATTAAAATATTGATATATTTTCAGGGTTCCGTACCTCAAAAGGAAAAAGCGGAACCCTCGGTGCACGAGTCCGACTCACACTTGGCCGGTTTTTATAAACTAAAAAAGCTCCTCTTTGCTAGTCATTTTGACGTCACATCTTATCCCGAAGAATACAGGTACAAAGAGCAAAACATTGTTATATCAGAAATATAAGCGCAGTGTAGAGGAATGGAATTTGAATCTTGAAACGAAAAATATTAATTAGGGTTATAATAAAAGAAATTACATTTGTAAGATAAGCAGAACTTGCAATTATGTAAACAGTAACATGGAAAAAATGCGGTAGTTATTTAGAAATTATCGTAATGAAATTCAATATTGGTAGTAACAGATTGCATTCAAAAGCTTAACTTAATTTATTTTTTATATCATATAAATAAGAAGTTTTAAATTATATTGTAACAATCGAAATTTAAATTAAAATAAAGAATAGCAGAGTTTTAAATATGTAAAACAATAAATGCCTGTTTGTACAATAATACGCTTTAAATACTGTCATTCAATTTTTTTTTATAAAATATGCATTGCCTGTTTTTACCAAACCACATTAAAAAAAGGGCAATTATTTAACGCAAACCGTTACTTTTTTTATTTATTTTGTAAGACGGTGCATTTTTGAGGGTCTGTCAATGTTTAAATTAACACTGATTTAATATTACGTGTATTGTTGTTTTTCAATTTGAATTGAGCGAATTTACAAAGTCGTAAAGACTAAATTGTAATTTGTACGGTTGTTATGTGGGTAAGGTTAAGCTCGAAAGTGATTTTGAAAATGGTGTCAAACGCCCATGCCCTGTACATTGTTCCTTTGGTCATTTATTTCATAGCATGTGGTGTGTAGACATTACGAATTACTCGCGTTCTACTTTACACTAAAGATTTGGAGGCTATAGTGCACGGAGCCCTTTAAGCAGATGGAATTGTAAGTTCGCAAACTGGGTTTCTACGGCTTTCTATACATTTTCAGGTTCTAAGGCTCCATTTCAAAAACAAAAGTAAGCGTAATTCTGAAAAACAATCGTATATTTATTATTTATATTAACTTTAAAGGAACCATTTCTGTGCATCATATCAATATTATTTTAATTATTGAGAGTATTTACATACCCTTTGTTCTGTATAAAATATTGACTTTTTTTATAAAATTTTCTAGCGGAAAATGCAATAATAGCATGTCAACAATGGAGTCGAAAGTGATTTTGATTAGAAAGCAAATATTGTGATTAAGTAAAGTAATCATATCCGAGAAAAATTTTTCATGACGATCATTCAATAAAATGTCTTTCATTAATTTAAGGGAAATTATAGATTGAGAACTCATAAAGAAAAAGCATCATCAAAGTTTAATTCAACCCGTCATTCTACTGTATTTTTCTTCACTTCGAAGTATCAGAAATACAAGTACTTATAATAGGTTTTGACTGGTTTTCAGACTGAAAGATCTTTTGTGAATTTGTAGTTGTAATTGTATTGTGAACAGTGTAATATACATGGTAATATCAATTGTTCAGATAATGGAGAAATTAACTATTGTACTACAGGTTGGTTTTATTATTATAGGTATAATTTTAAAAAGGTTTTCATACAATTTTCTCAACAGTGTGCTGCATTTATTATTTGCTATAATTTGAACAGAAAGCGTTAAGATATGAGTTGCAAATCAAAAAAACATCAATATTAAAATTCTTACGATAATTAAAAAACAGCGCGTCCACTTTGGTGTTTGTTAGAAGCGTTTTTTCCAGTCTTATTTTTATATAGAAAGTTGAATATCTAATATCTAAATATATATTATATAATTATAAGTGCAATATTTATCGTGATGTGATCAAATTATCGTTATTTGCTGATTCCAGTGAACTAATGCAAGAGATCCATGTCTCTATATA